>CAUYLG010000325.1:0-110774 GCA_963573385.1 Cacajao melanocephalus | reverse complement strand
TCTCTTCCTCCTGCTCCAGCCATGTAGGATATGCTGGCTTCCCCTTCCAATTCTGCCATGACTGTAGTTTCCTGAGGTCTCCCTGAGCCACGCTTCCTGTATAGCTTTCACATCATGAGAACTTAAACCCTTTTTCTTTATAAGTTACCCAGTCTCGGGTAGCTGGTTAATAGCAATGTCAGAACAGACTAATACAACAAACAAAATTACTATCCTTTCACAAAAGAAAGGCTGTTTTAACTCCATAACTATAAGAAATGGTACTGTTCAGAGAAAAATGTAATTTATAAATAAGAACACACTTGCAGTGAATTGAATTGGGTCTCAAAGATATATGTCCAAGTCTTAACCCCGAGAATCTCAGAAGGAGACCTTATTTGGCATAAGAGTCTTTACAGATATAATATAGATACAGATATTGAGATGATATCACTCTGGAT
This sequence comes from Cacajao melanocephalus, assembly GCA_963573385.1. NCBI lineage: Eukaryota > Metazoa > Chordata > Mammalia > Primates > Pitheciidae > Cacajao > Cacajao melanocephalus. Next base: position 110,334 of record CAUYLG010000325.1, on the reverse strand, counting down.
TAGTGTGAAGGCCCTAAATCCAATGACAGGGTCCTAATAAGAAACAGAAATGAAAAGACACTAAGGAGAAGGCCATGAGAAGACAAGGCAGAGAATAGAATGATGCAGCCACAAACCAGGAATGCCCAGAGCCACTAGAAGCTGGGAGAGGCAAGAAAGGATTCTCCTTTCGAGCCTTCAGAAGGAGTGCTGCCCTGATGGTTTCTTGATTTAGGACTTCCAGTCCCCAGAAATTTGAGAGAATAGTTCTTCTGTTGTTTTAAGCCACCCAATTTGTAGCCCTGGGACACTAATGCAATATTCAACTGCAAATCACACAGACACACACACACACACACACACACACACACACACACATTATCATTTCCCTTTTTCTAATTCTGCCAGTCATCTATCTTGTCTGGTGTTGACAGCTACTCTTATAATCCATGTTTGTTGATTCCAAACCTTATAACTTTCCATATTCCACGTTTCAGTACATAGTTCAGTAAAGGAGAAAAAAAAAGGCTTCAAGTTTCAAAGTTTTGTGGAGACTTGTAAGCTAATTTCAAGTGTATAAAGGTGAAAAATCCAAAAACACTATCTTATGAAATGCTTGGGAGGACAGAAGCTGAGCATGTATTCATTGGTGAACCGCAGGCTGTGTGTGGGTATGGGAGAAAGAACAGCTTTTCCTTGTTTTCAGAGATGATCTTTTTCAGTAACTGTTGTAAATAACTTTATGACTGTTTTAGAACCTTGTTAAGTTAAATGTATTTGTAAAACTTAAGTGGAGTAAACTTGCATTATGTAACTTCAAGCCTTATAACGGGACACAGCTGTATCGGGAAGCAGCCATGAATTTGGTCCCGTTATGAGATCTGAGGGACTATTCAACATAAATTGAGAATAACAGAAGACATAGTTTGAAAGAGCAATGAGCTGGGGTTAACAGAGGTGGTGCTGCAACTGTGAGAGTCACTTCTAATTGGAAAAAGACAACTACTGGGAAGAATCTTGCCCTACACTTTCCCCTTCTGATTCTGCCATGACTGTAAGTTTCCTGAGGCCTCCCTGAGCCACGCTTCCTGTATAGCTTTCACAACCATGAGCCAATTAAACCCTTTTTCTTTATAAGTTACTTTATAATTTATTTTGAGCTTTCTCTCTTTCTTCCTATCTCCTCTCCTTTTCTCCAGCTCTCTGTCCTTCAGATATCTTTTTGGCTACATCTTCAATTGAAAGATTTGGGAAGCTGTATTTCTGACAACGACATAAAGAAAGTAACTTAATATTGCTCCTCTGATGAATTTCTAAACAAATGGAAGGATTGTATAGTACAGGAAAGGGTTTTAGCAAAATGTTGGGCAGAGATTCTGAGACAATAAGGCATCAATTTCAAAATAAAATATTCAAGGTGGTTGGAAAAATGCTAAGATGGGAGGCTGTGGAGTTTACCTGTGGAGATTTGAATCTTGGTTCTGCAATGTCTACCTGTGTGACCTTTGGCATGTTACATAAATCTCCGAACCTCACCTGTAAAGTGAGCATAGTAATGGTAGCCACCTAGAAAGATGATACGAACATTAAATCAGTTGCTACATGCTTACAATGGTGACAGGCATATGGCAAGTGCTAGATGGATGTTTATTAGTTCCCAGATCTGGACAGAGCCTTGGGATTTGTTTCAGCGGTGATTATTAATAGTTTGGATTGAGAAAACAAAGCTTCCAATTGAACAAGGAATTTATATATTTTAAATTAGGCATAATTCTGTATATTCTTTAATGCGATTAACAAGATTCAGTAACCTTTGTTTGTTTTCTTAAATGCTTTTATTTGTACAAATAAAACTTGCACAACAGAAAACATAGTATGTATCCTCTCCTTTTCTTCTCTTATGAACTCACACAATCAGATCATGAACTATTACCAAAGCGTTAGTGTGGATAGATATCTAAGATAGAATAAATCACTTCTTTAGAATATTAAAGACCCCAAGACATGATGGGAGGTATTTTAACAACAGATTATGATCCCAGGTCAGGTGTGTGGCTAAGAAAAAAGTTCAGGTTAAATTGATAATGCTTCTCATGCCAAGCATCTAGAGCATTCCTGGCTGTCACCTCAAGTGTCTGAAGCTGTTTTCCTCCCAGCTCTCTTGGTTTGAAGTTGGATTAAAACCTGATTTGAGTGGCCTGCCAGCCTGATCCATGAAATACAGATGGCTTTCCCCATGCACAGTCATGCTGGGACACTGGGCACAAATTCAGTCAATATTGAAAGATCCTCTTGGGCTATAGTCATCTTTGTCATGGTTCTATTAATTATTTTTATGAGAACGTCTCTTCTCTTGTGCTTTCAAAGACCCTGTTTTAGCTTCCAACACACAGCAGGCTTTTTATGGAACTGTGATCCTATTCTAGCTGGTGTGTTTTTGTTACAATAAACATAGTTCTGGTTGGTGTATGGGAAATTCTCCAAGACTTCCTTATAAATGACCTCTGCTGTCACTTGATATCAAGTAGGTGTCTTGGGTGGCAGAGATAAAACCACTTGTGAGCCAAAGTGGATGCTGAGAGGATCCAAGTCTGACCTCCTCAAAAGATGCTGATTGAAAATCATTGATTTGTAGTACTTTCATTCTGACTTAGAACTTTATGCAACATTTACAAATTTTGCCAAAATCTGTTTAAATACATTCTTTCTCTCATTCAGCCCTCTTAAACAAGTTCTGACATGAAGCCTTTTGAAAAAAAATATAGTATGTTTTCTAACTAATATCACAGACTTACTATCTCCAAGTGGACATTGCAGACTTGTTTTATTAGAGATGTTTATTTTGGGAATCACTGACTGATGGTCGTAGGCTGTGCATATAATGAAAATTCATGCTAGTTTTACATTTTGAGGAACTTCCAGTGATTTCTCTGGAAACGCAGGTTCGTGATACCACTTCCCATCAGACCTGTTGGTAGTCTAAGCCTGGGGTCAGTCAAAAAACTAGGGCTGTGGGCCAAACTACTGCTTTTTTTCCATAAAAAGAAAGTTTTATAAAACACAGTTAATTCATTCATTTATGTATTGTCTATGACTGCTCTCCTAAGTATCGAGTTTAGTAATTGCTGCAGAGACATGCGGCCCACAAGCCTAAAATATTCATTATCTGATCCTTTATAGAAAAGTTGGTCAATTTCTGGCTATGGCACAACATTTTGAAATGGGGTAGCACAAGGACCCTCCAAATTGTACAAGCACTCTGTATGTTTTCAGAAAATTGACTTCCAGATTCTCAAGAACTTTCCAAAAGGCCATCTTGAGAAAGCCTCAGAGTTTACACCAGCCCTTGGCCAGCTAGAATGGAAGGAATGAGAGGAGGAAGGAGAGGGAAGAGAGGGAGGGAGAGAAGAAGAGATGAGAGGGAGGGAGTGACAAAGATTCTTTGTTTCACCGAATTTTTGGAAGAATTCTGCTGTCAGTTTAACCAGAACCCCCTATCCTCCATATCTGATCACCCCTGGACATTTAATCAGGTTTCTTATCCTCTACCATCCCCCAGGTGATGATGAATCATTTTAACCTCTCTTCATCAAATATCCTGCTAGGTCAACTTAGCCAGAATCCTCTCTACCCCAGATGTTTATTTATAGTAATTTTTCATCCACTGACCCTCACCCTTCTCCTTGGCAATAAATTCCCACATGCCCATGTCGTTTTCAGAGTTGAGCCCAGTTCTATCCTGAGGTCTCATTTTCCTTATTGCAATTGTCCTGAATAAAATTTAACTTTTACTGCTTTAACTACTGTAGAGATCTGGTTTTCTTTGACAGGTGAGAGGAAGGAGGGGAGAGGGAGAATAAAAGGATGAAAGCTTCACCATTCCCTGAAGGGAGCAAACAAGGTGAAAGCTCAATGACTAATCAATACTTAATGGCTTCCAGTATTTTCCTGCCTTGTAGTATTGCCGTTAGAGGCAAAACTTTTCAAACAGATATTGAAACTTGGAATATCATGAATTGATATGAATGTTTGGTAAAATGAGATTGAGAGAGTAATGACAATGTTTATTTCCCAGATCTATCTGGCTACTCCTCACCACCACCAAACAAACTATCATGTATGAAAGCATTTCTCTCTGGGGAAATCTCCTTGAGAATAAAGCACAAACCAGCACTAAGAAATATTGAATTCTAAAATAATTTTATGCGCTTAATATAAATGTAGATTTACCTTGAAGCTACTAAGGCTTAAGCTTCAAGGACCAACCACTGGAATGGGATCCTTCCAAGACCCTGGGAGAAGCACTAGCAATGTGTTAACATAGTCATGTGTATTTGTAAAAATTATAAAAGGAGTTTGTTCAACTGTAATCTGTTAAAATCACTCTTCATTTCCATATTAACTCGTTCAATCATGCATCTTGATATGTACATTGGCATTCATTTGCTGTGAGCATTTCCAGGATATACCCAAGAAAAAGTTGAGCTGGAATTACATTCAGTTTGGCATTAGGGGATGTATTCATGTGGTTCATAGTCACATTAGCATACTGTTAAATTTTTAACCAGCTGTCTGATGGAGGGATTGCTTCTAGGAAATCTTTTCCCGTGCTCTGTGCTGACTCACCTATCATCCTGACTGCAATGTCAGGTCATGATGAGAACTTGCCCTAAAGAACCTGGAAATATGTGTGTAGTGAAGGAGGAATGAGGTTTGAACTATACAGCGTCAGTTAGTCTACTGAAAATTCTTCCAATCATCAGACTTGAGAAATGATAAACCAAGCATTCAATTCTCATTTGAATATTCATGTGTGGTTAACATATGAATTCTCTTCTTTTAAGAAAATTCAGTATAAAAATAATCATTTTTTTTTCTTTTTTGATGGCAAGCTGGGAAATGAAATTGAACAGAAAGCTCGTACTTATTAAGTTCAACCATGACTAGTACTGCCATGAGCAAGCGTGTGTATAAGTCAATTTATATGTCTTAAACAGCCCAACTCTTTGAAAAAAATAAAAACTTTTGTGATTAGTCAAATTTTCTTTTTTCCGATGTATTCATTTCCTTTAAAGAGAAAATTATATTATGAAATTTTTATTATATGAAAAAGCCATCAAGACAGTTATAGAAAACAATTTAGAAAAAAATCACTATAGAAGTGTAACATGCAGTCAGTTAATTAAGAAAAATATCATGACAGAAGTGGATTTTATAATGTTTGTGATTTTCTCAGCTTTTTAAAATTTGTAATGTTATAATTTTTTTCTCATTCTAAATACTCATGTTTACACATAATTTTATTTATTTTTGTTGCATCATTTGTCTTTCAAATGTCACCCATCAAAGTTCGTAAAAACTTTAGAGTCCACAAAGCTTGAATCTACCTTAAACATAAGCAGTCCTTTACAACTATTTCAAGCCTCATCATCATTTATCATTAAGTAATGACAAATAACCTACTAGTTTATTTTGATTTATAACATAAGAATTAATACATAAATTTTATTGAATCTTTAGAATTTTATCTTAACTGTTTTAAATACTCCATTACATAAAACTTGTTTTATAATTTATTTCTGTACTTTTAAACATAACCTTTCTCAAAAACTCATTTTAATGTGCTTACTTGTAATACAAAATGAAGGCAGACTTTTCAGACAGAAAGTAAGTGATTTTCTTACTAACTTGGATATAAACTATGTGGTTAAATAGTAGATATTTTTCGTAAATAGAAATAGCTAAATTCATAGCCCGAGGTTTTGACAAAGTTATTTTCAAAGTTGCCACAGCTGGGATTCTCCAGAAGTAGGTAAAATCTAGTATACAAAATGTTTTATTTTTAATCAGTAAAAGTGGAAAAGAGGTGGTAGAAACAGGACTGGGCCTCGGAAGAAATTGAATTGTGATGAAATTTTGCCTAGGCTGTTTTGGAGCAAGAAATGTCCGCCAAAGTTGAGAGATCTTAATTCCCTTCCCTGGCTCAGGACCAGACGTGGGCTGTCTTGGAAAGGATGTGTCCTTCAGGCAGGTGGCTCGACGCAGCTAAGGCAGATCCTCACTGGACTGGTAGCTGGGGGCTCTGTGCTGACCGTACTTCCCACAGCTCAGCAGCAAGTCCTTCTTTAAAAAAAATATGAATCTCTGTGTCCATCACAGAAAGCATATGGCAAAATAAATACATTTTATCAAATAGAAAAAATAGTTTTTGCAAAGATGTTAGCAAAAAACATGAACAATAAAATTCCCTTTTCCCAATTCATTATGGGCATGTTTAATGAAACAAGGTACCTCTTGTAAAAGACTCATAGATAGGATTAATAGTCATTTGATAAATCTTAGGAACATCTTTTCTGGTATACAGTATCAAATCCTTTTATAACTCAAAAAGCTTCTAACTTTTTCTTTCAATAACAGAGAACCTAATTGAGTCATTAGCTGGTCAATCATCAGAAATATATAGTAGAGCCCTGTTTGACTATAGATTTATGATGTGAAAGAAGTTCAAAGATTTGAATGAAATTACTATAGCCAAACCTTTTTTCTTCCCTCTACTTACTTATGGGGACAAGGTCACTCAGTGATTTCACTTATAAAGATATAAAATAGATTTCAAAAAATGATGTGGACTCCTAGCAGTCAATCATATGCATCAATGAATACACAAAATAAATTCTTTAAAATTCTCATTTGTCTACTAAATGATACTTGGTCAACAGTTTTTTACTATTTAATCTATGGTGTTTGGATCAAATGTTTATTAAAAATAATTGCAATGACCCCTAAGACAGAATACTTTTTTTAAAAACATTTAGTGACTTGTGGCCAAAAGATTTTTTTAAGCACGTTCTGAAATATGAGTTATACATATTTATCTGCTTAAGAAAACTTTTCCATAAAAATACCTAATTTGGAAAAATGTCCAAAGGAGACAATAATTGAAATATGAATTTAAGGATAAATCATTAAGAAGTAAAATTAACAAATGTTAAAAATAGAGCTCGTTCATTTGTGTTTTAAATAGATTATTGTGGTTATATGGTAATTATGGTCAAGTCCCATTTGACATATTTTAAGAGTTAATATAGCAACATTATTTTAAATATTAGTAATGTTGATTGAAATCATGTAGTGTTTGCATATTTAATATAATGAAAAATTGTAGAGTTCAACTCATATGAGAGAAGGTACATCAGTTTTCTAATTCCTTTAAGGGGTATTAGGAAGATCGCATATTGACAGTCCTGGTTACATGGTGAGATGGATTCTTCACTATCTACTGTTGCCCTCATTAACCTTCTCTAGACAAGAGAACTCCATGATGTCTATGTCCATCTATTCCTAGTCTGGGAGAATCCACAATGACCAGAAAGATGGCATGATCTCCCACCACCTCCACTTCAGGCTCTTTTGCTGAATCCTTTCTCCCAAAGTCATAGTATGATGGATATAATCCTAAACCAGTCATGTATCAAATTTTGTTTAATTCACAGTAAAGAAAGAATTGTCTTCTACATAAATGCAAAACATGTATGAGATTCTGTCACTAACCTGTGTAAATGTATCCAATGCCCTTTTTCTCTTTCAATAAAATCTGAAGCAGGCGAAATAATGGCTCCCAAATATGTTCATAGCCTAATCCCTGGAACCTGTGAATATATGTCAGGGATTTTGCCGATTTGATTAAAATCATAAACTTTAAAATAGGGAGACTTTCCAGGTTACCTGGATTGAACCAATCTAATCACAGGAGCCCTTAAAAGCAGAGATCTTTTTTCAGCCAAAAGTAGAAAGAGATGCAGCAGCAGGAGAACTCAGAGAGATTACAACTATGAGAGGGATGTAGGGGACATGGCTGTCTCTAAGATAACTGGACACAAGTGCAAAGACCAGACAGTGGCCTCCAAGCATGAAGGACTTCACCTAGCTAACAGCCAACAAGAAAAGGGGAGTTCGAACCTACAACTGAAAGAAACTGAATTCTTACAACAACCTGTATGAGTTTAGATTGAAATTATTCCCCAGTGCCTACAATAAAAACCCAGCAAGTCAACTCACTGACTTTGGCTTTGAAAGACCCAGAGCAGTCGACCTGTGCCGTGTCTAAGTATCTGATCCACTGAAAATGTTAGATAATGCATGGGTGTTAGATAATGAATGGGTACTGTATTAAGCTGCTCAATTGCTGCTAATCTATTACACAGCTATAGGAAACTGATGCAAAATCCAAATTATCTGCAGACCCCTGCATCATCAGGCCCTTGCCTACCTCTGTACTTCATCTTCTGCCACAGGCTCCTTTTGATGGGATGTCACTTTTGTTTCTTCATTCTGGGAATTGCCTTCTGAATTCCCAGAACTACCCATACCTACCTAATCTCCCCAAGGATGTTTACATTTAATGTTTCCCTTTGCTATCTGGAACATGCCACTCCCATACTTTCAGATGGCTCCTTCCTTCTCACACTCAATACTCCTTCCCGCTTCCTTAGGAGAGCATCTCATTCTGCCCTGCATAACGGAGAGCATTTCTTCTCCACTAGATTATAAGCTTCTGAGAGGAGGGCCTATACCTAGATCATAATAAGTGACTTACAAAATAATCGGCACGTAATCGGTGATAAGTAAATAATTCCTAAACAAACAAATGACTAAAACAGTAAACTACACTCTCCGTGAAACTCATGACAGCTTTAGTCTCTTGAGAAAAAGGAATTACTAGCAGAGCATATGAGGCAGATCTTAGCATGGGAAGAATTTCACCCGCTTTTTCTTCTACAGTAATTTTGTTTGCACAAAGAAAGAAAACAATCTTGACATATTTGCTTGTGAGATTTTTTAAGTTTATAAAGCATTTTTTGAAATAAAGTTGATTATTCTTTTAGATTCTTACTAAGGTCTCATGAAAATAATATTAGCCCCACTTAATATGAGGACATAAAACATGCACTATGTATACGAGGACATAAAACACACACTCACACTAAATTACAGTAGTGAGTAGATAATAAAGATACTTTGAATTTTTTTATTAATATATAATGATTGTCCATATTTCTGGGGTGCATGTGACATTTTGATACATGTGCATAGGGGTAACATGGTGGTTACCAAAGATGGGGAAGGGTAGCAGGGAGGGGAAGGATAAACAGAAGTTGGTTAATGGCTACAAAAGTAAAATTACATAAAAAAGGAATAAGTTCTAGTGTTCCATGGCACAGTGGGGTGACTATACATAACAATAATTTGTTGTATATATCAAAATAACTATAAGAGTGTAATTGGGATGTTCCTAATACAAAGAAATGACACACATCTGAGGTAATGAATATGGCAATTATCAACATGCTCTGATTTCTTTTCCTCTGTTTCTCCCAACCTCAAGAACTGCAAATGCATTTGAGGGTCAGGAGAGTCCTATAAGTGGTCTGAGTGTAAGGCAAAAAGAATCATGAGAACTACATGAAACAGTCTTGACATATTTGCGTATAAGATTCTTATTCTGAAAAGTGACTATCTTGCCTAAAGACATTCAGAGGCAACTGTAAGATAAAAGTGCTCTGTTGGAAGACGTGCTTCGGTATATTTCAGCTTCATGGAAATTTCCCAGTTTCATATTCAAGTTTCCATTCTGCTTCATAGGTAACACCTTAAATTTTTACTTTGATGAACATAATGGAAGTAGACAAATACGATTAGATAGTATAGATTTTAGGCACCTAGACTGCCAACAGAGCTTCATAATACTTTCCTCTTTTAATCATAATAAAAAAAGTAAATCTTAGAAAAGGAAAAAGCATTTATTTTGTCAAGAGCAAAGAATGAGAGAGAGAGAGAGAGAGAGAGAGAGAGAGACTTGGTCTGAGTCCCAAAGTCCAAGAATTAGAAACACCAATGTTTGAGGGCATAAGGAGACGGGTGTCCTAGCTCAAGCAGAGAGAGCAAATGTACCTTAATCCACAGTTTTATTCTATTTGGTCCTCAAGGGATTGCATGGTGCCCAGCCACATTGGCAAGTGCAGATCTTATTTATTCAGTCTACTGATTAAAATGTGCATCTCCTCTGGAAACGTCCTTAGAGACTCCCAGGAATAATGTTTTACGAGCTATCAGGGTATCCCTTAGCCCAATCAAGTTCATATATGAAATTCACCATCAAAGGAACCTTCTCAGAAAATGTATTTTATGTAATGTTCTGCCATCCTCTTTGATATGTATCATTTCCAAAAGGCCAGTTACTACCTGGGGTGTTAATAAGAACCATTAGAAGAATACATGTCATTGTTCTGACATATATTTTTATATCTGGAAAAAAGAAAAATTTTGTTAACATTTTTTCCCCTAACACTGTTAGTTAACCTTACACAAGATACTAGTGTTCACAGAACACCATTAGAAATTTGGTGGATTGGACAAAAGTTTTGTCTCTCTGGAAGCTGTGAGCATCATTAATCTCTTGTTAATTAAATAATTCTTTATAACACTTAGTTGGGAAGGAGAGCATTGCAGCCCAAGGTCCATATCTTACTCTCTAGAATGACCCAGGAACACTTTCCCCTCCTGGGACCAGGCCTAGACTGCATTCTCCAAGTACGCAGTGGTCATCTGGGGAAAAATTTCTCCTATGTCACCAACTTAATCTTTCTAAATTCCTTCCATTAAACTCTCTCACATAATCAAGTAATGTAAAAATGTCTTATTGTCATTTATTTATTATTAATAATTAAAATCAATATTTGTGTAGCACCATATAATTTACACAGCATTTTAAGAGAATGCTTTTAGAGTTCTTTAACTTTGACAACCTGTTAGAGTAGAGTAAAGCAGATACAGAAATATTCCCTGACTTTCTGATGCCTATGTTCCCTGAACCCAGCACATAGCCAAGTACAACACAGGGTACTTTATTTACCACCTACTTGTAGAAGTCTCACATGTGTTTATCTCCCATCTAGAACTTTCCTCTGAGATCTACTTAATAGTCTCAGATAGTCCCAACGGTTTGATGGGGACCGTATTGTCCCAAACACAGTTTTAGTCCCCACCTAACCTGTTACCCTACAAGTTTTCCTTAGTTGGGGAACGGCATGAACAGGAGTCATTATTGCGCCTTTCTTTCCTTCAATCTCATATCCAATCTACCTTTGAGTTCTGTTGATTTTGCCTCCTAAATATTTCTTAATTCCATTTAGTTCTTTTCTTTCCAACTCCCACCATATGTTCTAAGACATGACCGTCTTTTTTCTGGACCACCAAAATTGCTTCCATATTGCTCTACCCACATCAACATGTACTCCAAAGTACTGAAATTACTTGTAGCCACATGACTTGTCATCACCCCAGTTCATGTAGAAATAGTGAAACCTGATAGGTACTAAGGGTGGTACCTCCTGTGAGAGCTTTCTAGAACTGAAATACAAGCACAAGGGGCTTATGTATTGCCTTTTTGGAGGTGCACGTATGCACTTCTCATCCCTCACTTCCCATCATATTCTACCCCAAATCCATTTATTTTTAGGATGTTGATGTCTGCAATTAACCACCGGTAGTCCATTTCTTTGGCTTCAGAATAAATAAGCCAAAGAAATGGACTACCGGTGGTTAATTGTAGACATCAGCATCTTAAAAATAAGTCTTTTAAAGAATGAATACATTCAGAAAAAAATGAGTAATTCAGCTTTTGTTAGTAACTGATTCTTCAGAATCTACTTGTCAATAACATTGTATATTTTTTAATTACTTTGATTTCAGTCAAGATCCCCCACTTGTCTATGTGACTGTGATCGCATCCTGCAATCATGCTAAGCCTCGGTTCTCTCAACTGAAAAATAGAGGCAATATTAGAACCTGCATTTTAGCTTGTTGAAAACTTTACAACTTTAAGAAAATATATTTAAAGCACTAAACAGAGTGCCTGGTACATAGTATACGCCCAATTAATTCCATACTGGGCAAAAACATGTTTTCTATTTGACTCACTTTTGTCAGCCTTGAACACAGTGCCTGATACAAAAAAGGCACTCAAAATAATACGAGAATAGCTACATGACTAAATTATGTTATTATAAAATCTCCCGACACTAGTTTTCCATAGAAAAATGATAATAAACAGTGAAGTTGATTGCAACTGGAGAGTGTGCAAATGAAACAAGCAGCAGAACCAAAGCGCGAGGCCATGCACACCTGGGTAAGAAATGTCATTGGGAATGCAGTGTCCTGTGTTAACTCTGAACAGGATCTGTTCCTGTCATTTTCTCCTGTGCTGGATTTTTCTCTCATTGTTTATTTGTTTTGACACAAACAGGAGCAATATTGCAAGACAAATGTGCCATACAGCCAGAAGGCTGTCAAATTTTAAAAACGGCTCTAAAGAATCGGGAGCCACCAACTCGACGGCTCTGCAGAACAGGCAGCTTGATCATCACGCTCCTCTCGTCACTCTCTGCATGCCTTTCTAATTTTGTAAAGTTGTTTACCTTAAGGGGAGAGAAAACGAAGACCATATCGTGTGTTACAGTGCGATGATTAATACTGAGTGTCAACTTGATTGCATCTAAGGATGCAAAGTATTGATCCTGAGCGTGTCTGTGAGGGTACCGCTCAAGGAGATAAACATTTGAGTCAGTGGATGGGAAAGGCAGACCCACCCTCAGTCTGGGTGGGCACCATCTAATCAGATGCTAGCACAGCCAGAATAAAAGCAGACAGAGGAACATGGAAGACTTGACCGGTTTAGTCTTCTGGCCTCCATGTTTCCCCTATGCTGGATGCTTCCAGCCTCAAACATCAGACTCCAAATTCTTTCGCTTTGGGACTCAGACTGGCTTCCTTGTTCCTCAGCTTGCTGACAGTCTATTGTGAGACCTCACCTTGTGATTGCGTGAATCAATACTCATTAATAAATGCCCCTTTATATATACATCTACCCTATTAGTTCTGTTCTTCTAGAGAACCCTAATACATACAGGAAGTGACTAATGCGCTGAGCATACAGTGATAACCCTCTTGTAATCTGCTAGCCGTGTTGTCTCAGGCAGGGCTTATGGGTCAATAGCAGGGTTCAGGGTTTATATATTGTGCAATCAAACCAATACAAGTATTTTTTTTCATTACTATGGCTTGAAAGTATGACACATTGGAAAACTTTTATGCAGTGTGTTGGAATCAACAGGGTTAGGTGTTTCCTGCATCAAATGGGAAATAGAAAAAAAATTGGGTAGGAGAAAGTACATCTAAAATACAGAGCTGCTTTTAAACAGTTTTTAAAATTCTAAGACAAAAAACCCATTCCTCAGAGTGTGGTATATGGACCACCAGCATCCGTGGGATGGTTGATTTTATGTATCATCTTAACTGAGCCACAGGGTGCCCACATATTTAGTTAACATTACTCATGAGTAAGACATAAGTTGTGATTCATCCTGAGTAAAATTCCTCTCTAGCTGTGAAACTAGAGGAGATTTTAGCTTCCAAAATACAAGGCTGGAACAGGCATAGGAGACAGATGCCCACTCCAAAAAAGAGAAATGAGAAAGGAGGGAGAGATGATGGGTGTCAGGTCAAGAACCCAGCAAACATTTTCTTCAGCTCCCTTCTTTTCTTCCTGCACCCTCACCAGAATCACCACTTACATTCATGTTTCTAGCATGTGATTTAACACTCTTCAGGGCTCTACCCATTGCCCAGTTTCAGACCTGTCTCCACATTTTTACATACTTAGCAGCATCCCATTTCTCTGTATCAAAATCTGTATTACTCTGCTCTGGCTGCTATAACAAAATACTACCAGAAGTGCTATTTTGTTATGGAAAATAGCACCAATAACAGAAAATAGCACCAATAACAGTCTAAAGTCTGGCTGCTTTAGACTTTTGGTGTTATCGGGACAGAAGAAATATATTTTTATGTAAGAAGAACACAAATTTTGGGGGGCCAGATGTGGAGTGCTATGAAATGAATTGTGTCTTCCCCAAATTCATACATTGAAGCCCTAACCCCTCAATATGACTATATTTGAAGTGAAGCCTGTAGGAGATAATTAGATTTGAATAAACTCTTGAGGGCAGGGCCCTAATTCAAAAGGTCTGGTGTCCTTACATGAACCAAAGATATTTTTTTCCACTTGCGCGTAGAGAAAAAGCCATATGAGGGCACAGCAAAAAGGCAGTCATCTGCAAGTCACAAAGAAAACCCTCACAGGGAAACCGAACAGAGGTGTAGTTGATCTTGAACTTCCCAGCCTCCAGAATTGTGAGAAATAAATGCTTGTTAAGCCACCCAGTTTTGAGTATTTTGTTATGGCAGCCTAAACAGACTGACAATCAAATCACTTTATTTTGTTAACATACAAATTCCTGGCTTCCATTCCAGAAATATTATATCTTTATCTATGGTAATTGACTTCAGAACTCTCTATTCTAACAATATCCCCAGGGGATTCTTTTATATTCTAAAATTTAAAAAATTATTAACACAGAATACCTCTGACTTTAAAAAATGAAATAAGAAGAGAAACACTGTAAGGCAGAGGTTACCTGAAAATTTCTTCAGTTTAGTGTCCCAGAAAATTTTTCATGATCAAAAGAAACACCTAAGGGTCTCACTTACTCAGTAGATACAAACAACCTAATAAGAATTTAATATCCTAAGAGCTGAGTAGCAGTTTGATAAAGTAGTTTAAAAATATATGTTTCCTTCTTATTCACAATTACTGCCTAATGGTATATGTGTACCTGGGGACACTATACAATCTTTCAACTTTGGAATCAAATTGGATGCCACCACTCTCTCAATTCCTCTTATATGTTAATTTTCACATGGCACTTGCTTTTTAATCGCTGCAACCACCAAAAGCACAGCTTCAAAGAAATGATGTCACTGAAAGAATTTAATGTATGCTTACATTGAAACTATGTACTACCTTGAGCCAGTGTTTTACGTAGTGTCTGACCAATGTCAAATATCACTATTTTCCTCAAATATTTAAACTATGCCAGCAACAACCCTATGAGTTCACTGGCACACCAGCATGCCTTGATACACAGCTTAGGAACCCACACTACATGCATTAAGTTGAGTTTTAGTCAATGAGAAGTCTTGTACGGCCTTTACAAAGTATGGTAAAGATACATGCTCAGATGGCAATTCTTTAACTCTATGAAACCAACAGTGAACATTAACTGTCACAGCTCTCAACTGTTCTGTCACAGTTTTATAGGAACAGCCTCAATCCACTGAGTAGTACTTCAGAGGTCGGTGCTAGAGGACCCTGCAACTAGGGTCATAGCTGATTGACATGGACTCAAGATAAGGCTATTCGATTTCTATTCTTCTCAATTTACAAATGAAAATCATTACAGATTGAAGGATAAGGGAACTGGGGCAGTCATTTTTCTCATGGTCATAATATACAGGTGAAGGAGCTGAAGGGATGAAAGTAAGAGAGTATGAGAGGAACCTCTCCTGGTTATACCTAACAAACTGCTTTTTTTTTTTTTTTTTTTTTGGGATGGAGTCTCACCCTGTCACCCAGGGCTGGAGTGCAGTTGCATGATCTCGGCTCACTGCAACCTCTGCCTCCCAGGTTTATGCAATCCTCCTGCCTCGGCCCCCCTAATACCTGGGATTACAGGTATGTGCCACCATGCCCAGCTAAGTTTTATATTTTTAATAGAGATGGGGTTTCGCCATGTGGGCCAGGCTTGTCTCAAACTCCTGACGTCAGGTGATTCACCTACCTCGGCCTCCCTATATTGTGATTCATGCCTCCCAAAGGCATGAACAAACTGCTTTCTTAAGTTTCACTTTCCATTGTGATAATGTGATCTCATTTAGAAGTGCTAGTATATACCAGAAGAATGCTTTCACCTTTGTGACGTGATAAAGATTCCACTAAGTTAGAAACTGGTTATTCAGGCCACCATGAAATGTTGACTGTCGATTCCCTACAAAGGATTACCAAAGAAACCTGTGAATCATGGAAAGCAAAGTTTTAAACTCACAGCAGCAAAGGATAAAGTCACCTTGACAAATTCTTTATAGAGACACAGAAGGAAGAATTTAGAGAAGAATATATATAGGATTTTTGGTTTGGGCCAAAGTAGTTTAAGGCAGATCTTTCAAAGAGGAAGACTGGTTGGAATTGGGCAAAATTCATGACCTAATAGTTTAAAATTCATAAGCACAATGAGGTGAAGAATTGGAGACAATTCTTGGTAAGCAAACTGTTGTCTGATAAGGAAGCCATTTGACCAGATGAGTAAGCTATTTGCTCAGATAATTTGGTTTGCAAGAATTTCCTGAAGCAGTGTGGTTATTTGTTAGTATGCAGCTTTATCTTTTTATTTGTTAGTATACAGCTTTATCTTTCTTGGCAAGAATTTCCTAGTAAAACAGTTAAGACATGTTGACACAAGTGTCCTCAATCTTCAAAACTAGGCTTAAGAAAAGAGTATTTCACAAAATTGGCTGAGGCAATAGATCTTGTGTTAGGGACTGAATTGTGTCCCCCTGTCAGATTCATATGCTGAAGTTGTAACCCCCCAATGCAACTGTGTTTGGATATAGGGCCTTTAGGAGAATAATTAAGGTTGATTGAAGTCAAAAAGATGGGGTCCTAATAAAAAAGAAAAGACACCAGGGAACTCTCTCTTTCTCAGGGGTACACAGAGAAAAAGCCATTTGAGAACACAGGGAGAGCGTGGCTGCCTACAAGCCAGGAAGAGAGAAGCCAAAATCCAATGGAGGGAGCACTGAGCTTGGACTTAGAGCCACCAGAAAAAACATTTCTGTTATTTAAACCATCCATACCTTGGTATTCTGTTATGGCAGCCTAAGCAGACCAATGTACTCTGAGGATCAAAGGCAGATAGTGTTACTACTAAGAAATAGAGAAGAAGGAGTATGAATAGAACTCAGCGTGAACTCTTGTTATAATAAGCACTTAGACAAAGCCTAGCAAAAATTGCCATCATCCTGATGGACAGATCTACCAGGAACCACTTAAAAAGAAACGTAAGCGCTTTCTTCCTAAGCAAGACTCACAAACCAGTGCATTGCTCATCAAAATAAGAGAAGAAAAAAATAGGTGGAGGATAAAGGACACCATTAATTGGCTACAAGAATAAGAATGATAGCCTATGTTCTATTCTTGCTTATTGTATTACTTGGTCAGGTAAGTCTTCTCAAAAACTCATCTTGTTTTAATGTGATCTCATTACGTAATGTTATTTAACTGCAGATTCTACTTCCATTGCATCGAGGGTTGAGATGTATACTTCCATTGCAGTATAAATCCTTGAGAAATGCTTAGAAGTTTTCAGCTGAAAGAAAACTTTATGCATAAACAGCCAAACATTCCTGAGTATTCTTGGGTTTCCGAGAATGTCGTGACATCTTATGTGGAACCTGATGTGATTTTGCATCTTGCCTTATAATAATCCTCATCAAATGACCGGAGACTCTGAATGGCTCCCTCTCTCAGGCTCTTTGGAATACCACACCCAGAATAGTCAACTCATAACAACAGGAATAAAAATAAATTGACTACTCCCCTAGGCATGTATTTGTAGCAGATTCCAGTAATACAATGACAAGAACATTCTTTAAATTCTAACGTCCTGCCTTTGTGTGCTTTTACAGGTTCTGCTATTGATTTGTTTATATTCTATTTGATTGTTAATGGTTTAGAAATATACTGTACAGTATCTAAAACACCATCATCATAAACTCCTCTCCTTTTTCTCTTTTATTCGTAGCAATATCTTGTATTTTTTACAAAGAATAAGATGGGAATACAAGTAATTTATCTTTAGTAGTGATGAAGACGGATATTTACTAGAATATATAAATGGACAAACAGGGAAACTAGAATGTTGAAACTAAGATTTAATCCATTGCCTCAGACAGGCTATAAAAATGTTATTAGGGATTTGCTACAGAAACAAAACTGCTGTTTTTAATTCTTTCTTGGCTTAATCATCCAAAAGTTTAATAAGCTGTGTACCTAAATGGGAGATGGATTTTACAATTTTGGAATAACGGTATGTTTATAAATCTCTTTTGTACCTCCTCTGCAGCTGAAACTAGAGATCTGTCATTTTAATTGGGCTTCAGATAGACAAAATTCTTACTTTCCTTACAAATCGACATTTTTAAAGAACCAAGTGAAACAGTCACTATGATTCATAGATGCATTTTTATTTACTCAATGATTTATAATATTAAGGAGTGGAACCATGTCTTATTTATCTTTTTATTCTTCACTGGTCCAACCATGATGCCTTCACCAAAGTTGGAGAATAGTAACTGAATGCTCAGAAATGTGTTCCCCTCTTTGCTCAGTGCTAAGCTGTATGTATTTTCATATTTTAACATTGTTTAAACTGAATTATCTACCTGTAATTATCATAAGTTTTTTCCTCCCAAAATACGTTAATGTATCAATTATTTCTTCTGACTGATAATGTCTTAAATTGGGGAAGGAAGGATAAGTATAAAAATTCTTTCAGATATCACTCTACAATCTCAGGACCAAAAAACTCCAATAAAAGTTATATTTATTGAGGCTTTTCCAACTGCTGGGCACTGTTCCAGATTTGTTCTTGATTGAGAATTTTATCTTATTCAATTAAAATAGAAGGCTTGGGGTTTTTTCATTGCTATTGTTTATTTTGTTTGTTTTTAAGCAAAGTGAAAAACCACTTCTCAGGGACTAGTTTCTTCTCTAAAAAAGAACATTCTTTAGAATAAAGCAGAGCAAACCCATTCAGTGATAGAGTTCCTTGACCCTTGATTTGTGACAGTCCAGCCTAAAAGCACTCACTCAGAAGCCGCAGTGGCATGGGCGGGGAAAATTACAGGACACAGAGCTAGTCATTAGTGAAGCATGACAAATGAAGGCAGAGGGTCTCTACCTTGCAAGGGCAGGTGGACTGCTCACCCATATCTCTGAGCTCTGGAGTTCCTGGCATCTTGTACTGCCTCAAATAGGAGGCAACCAGCAAGCAGCTCTGAAACTTGCAGGCAATAGTCGGAAATCTCTGCATTTATCATTAATTGTTTGAGTATTTACCTCCCTTTGCCCTTTTCTCCCCTCCACCCCTGATTTGTGGTTGTCTATATTCTCTTAGCCTTGCTGCCTTCTTGTTGTCTATATTCTCTTGCCTTCAAATGTGATGAGAAAAATGGGCCAGAAAGTAGAAATAGAGACATCTTAAAGGCATTTGTCTATATGCCCTGATTTCCTAGCAAAGATACGAAACTACCATGATATTGCACTTCTAAATTATTACTCCAGAATCAGTGTACTAAAGTCTGCACCCCAACTATACTGCTTATGAACTGTGACCATGGGCAAGTTTCTCCATTACTCAAACTCCCTGTATCTCAGGTTTCAGTATTTAGGAAATTGCACAACAATTCCTTTTTGATACAGTCGTTGGGAGGATTAGGTAAGATGATGCAATGCAAAGTGTTTAACTCGATGCCTGACACATAGCACAGGATCAGTAATGTGATGACTATTCTTAATGTTGAGTTTTAATTAATCTAATGAATCTCTTTCTACTAAATCTCCATGTCAGAAAGTTACTAGCCAAAAGTAGCTTAAACTAAGGACAGCGCAACCAATAGAAGAGTGATTTTCTTTAGCTGATGGTGGGATTAAGTTGTCACAAAAATGTCCCCATAGGTAGATAGACAGATTATGACAGCACCTAAATTAACATTTCAATTGGTAATTAAATACAATTCATCAAAATTATATACAAAATTATTAGTCTACTGCATTATAATTAGACATTTTATAAGTAGTTTACCTGCCTTTGAATTTTGCCATTGCGTGAAATTCCCCTGCTTCTGTATCTATTCCTCTGTCCATTATTTCATCTAACTCACTAATTCCTACATAAATTAATTTATCTATGCATTCACTTATTCATTCAAATATTGTCATAGTATGTGGCTTTTTCCTCCCATGCAATTTTTAAGTTTACATTGATTTTTAAAAATTCTATATAATTTTTCTTTGCTGATTGTATTCTAATATTTAGTTTTTATCATTATCATATTTTTAGGCAAGGTTTGCATTGCAATTTTGTTTGCATACAAAGAAATCATAATGTCCTATACATTTGTGTGTCTTTCATGCAATACTAGTGTAACCGATGTTCCTTAACTTCAATGTGATTAAAGACAATAATCTTTCAGGATTCTTTCTTCTGCCAAATCTTATGATTCATTAAGTGCTTCTTAGTGCCTCTCTGCATGAAGGATACTTCTGAGGAATTCTAAGTGCCAGGTAACTTGAATTATCTGAAAGTCCTGTTCAGATGTGGATGGACTATCCTTCGATTTATTATATGATCTTCTAGAGAATATCTTACAAACATGTTAGAAAGTAATATATTTTGGCTTAGTGTTAGAAAGAATGTCATAAAGTGCTAAATTGCACTAGAATGAATTTTTTAAGATGACAAAGTCCCTCCTAATGAACAGAATAAGAAGAGCCTGTGATATTATTAATCAGAGGCACTGCCGGTGAATTTGACAGAATAATTAAACTAGGCAACAGCTCTAGCTAAGGTACTGTCTTACTCAAATATGTTGTTGTTGTTTAAATTATTTCCATATATAGAAACGTGGTAGGTGGAGAATCTGGTAAGAACAAGATCTGGATCTCAGACGTGTATTAATTTGTGGTCAGAGAGGAGAAGAAAAAAGTATTTTAGGTTGGAGGCAGGGACTTGACATTCGTTTAAGCTAGGGAGCAAGTGGCAGGTAAGGGCAATGACAATCCCAGGCCATGGTCAGAATGGCTCAAGATAGAGGAAGCTAATACTATGCTTCCTCTCTACTGCATTTCACTGCAGTAAGCAACCAACAGGTATGCCAAGCTAAGAACTTTACAAAGAGCTGCTTTAGGGTATATTACATCCTGAAGCATAAACCTCAGTGAAACAACAGAAGTGAAATATTTTGACATGGAAATAAATGCATTTTTTTAAAAGACAGAGACAGAAATACTTTGAGTTTCCTCATGTTCACCAAATAATCAGCTTCATTTTTCTTTTTCTGAATAAAATGTATTCTGAGGTTGTCTTGCATCCTATCGTCACTCTTTCAGGTAAAATTTGATCATTCATTCATTTGGACAACATTCATAGATCCCCGACAATGTGCCAAGCACATCTCTAGATGCTGGGGATAAAAAGATAAATTAGATTTAGTCTCTGATTTCTGGAAGCAACCTCTCAGACTTATGAAAGAGTTAGTCATGTGAGATAAAAGATGAATAGCAATACAGCATGATGAGTGCTGTAACTGAACTATAGAGAAAACCAGAACTTCTAAAGAATCAATTATTCACCAAATTGCTATTTCCCAAGAAAAACATTACTCTAGATAGATATTTAAATTGCCTGACTTACTGAAGAAGTTCTGGGGGCCAGGGAATATAAAATCATCTAACATTGTTGGAAATAACCCAAGTTGTTTACTGTTAAAATGCTTTTATGTATTTTTAAAATAGAATCACCTTATCATTAGAGTAATGACTTCTTTAAGATAAAACATCATACCTAATTGAAGCTAAATTCAGTTTGTTCTCTGAATGGTACAGAGATTCCTAAAAGAACTAAAAGTAGAACTACCATTCAATCTAGCAATCCCACTACTGGGTATCTACTCAAAGGAAAATAAGTCATTATATGAAAAAGATTCATGCACCCACATGTTTATAGCAGCACAATTAGCACAGGCAAATATACGCAACCAACCAAAATGTCTGTTAACCAATGAGTGGATAAAGAAAATGTGGTGTATATGCACCAAGGAATACTAGTCAGCCATAAAAAGGAACAAAATAATGTCATTCTCAACAACCTGGATGAATTGGAGAGCATTATTCTCAGTGAAGTAACTTAGGAATGGAAAACCAAACATTCTATGTTCTCACTTGTAAGTGGCAGCTAACCTGTGAGGACACAAAGGCGTAAGAATGATATAGTGGACTTCAGGGACTAATGGGGAAAAGGTGGGAGGGGGTTGAGGGATAAAAGAATACATACTGGGTACAGTGTACACTGCTTGGGTGATGGGTGCACCAAAATCTTAGAAATCACCGCTAAAGAACTTATCCATATAACCAAAAACCACCTATTCCCGCAAAAACTATTGAAATAATTTTGTTGAGTTTGTTTTCTCAAATAAATTCATAATTATCACGTATTAATTGTCTAGCCATATGAAATGAAACTAATGACTTTTAAGCATTCTCTATTGGATATATTTCCTCTAATAATTTATTATAAATAATATAAAAGTATTTCCCAGTGGAAGTTACTTCTCCAAATTCCAGGGTTCGTGTTTTCTAAATTCCTAAAAATGAGGATAGTGAGGAGCACAAAGGTAGTTTAAATGTAAAGGCCAAACTCAGGTAAAGATATTTTTTAAAAATCCATATATTCAGTAATTTTAAAGGAGAAGCAAGCATTTACTAACACTAGTAAAACAAATTAGGAATATACTTCTCAAATATTCCACCTTGGAGTACATATGGTTAGATTTCACTAAAAAAATATTGGTTCGATGTTTAAGGCAAGTAAATCTGAAATTTTAAAAATTTAGACAATCTCTAGCAGTTATCATCTGATCAGAGTTCTAATATTGAAGGTTGGAAGACCCATTTATGATGGATTTGAGGACAAAACATTCTGAATTATGTGAATGCTTCTGCAACTTCTTTGAGTCCTTGCAACCAGAGGTCAACACCAGGATGCTCTTTGCAAATGCAAACAAAAGGAAATGGTTTTTAAAATGATATACCCCAAAACCTTATCTGGTTGAATTTTTGTTTAAGTAATGGATGCTTTATTTGGATTAATTAGCAAGAAGATCACAGTAGTCAATAGATAACTGAAAGACGCCATCTGTTCC
This sequence comes from Cacajao melanocephalus, assembly GCA_963573385.1. Lineage (NCBI taxonomy): Eukaryota > Metazoa > Chordata > Mammalia > Primates > Pitheciidae > Cacajao > Cacajao melanocephalus. The sequence goes on along the minus strand of CAUYLG010000325.1, from coordinate 87,420 downwards.
CTTTTCCAATTGCGTCTATGAGCTTTGCATGGGTGTACCAGGGAACATGGGAGAATTAATTAGGCAGCAAATGAAATCTTCTAACAGATGGCACCCATTTACTTCTTGCAAATACATACCAGCAAATTTGTGTGCTTTCCCTTTCATCGTGTTTACCTCCTAGAAAGTTTTGAAGAACCACTGGGGTCTGACCATCGATTGCCCGTTTGAAAACTAAAGGACAAGTGTAGAAAAATTGTGTGGGACTTAGCTTCAAGAGAAAATGGCTGGTAGGAAATAACATCATGAAAACTTTATAAAGACTTGAAATCTTAATTTGATAAGAGTTTTAAATCAAGTTGGTTTTAATCCCAAGATCCTTGTTGCTTTCCTCTTCTATTGTGTGTGGCTTTTAGCGTACACTAAGAATTCTTATTTTAATGTCTTTGCATATCAATGCAGAGCTCTCATTTGTTTTATAAAAGCTGTCTTCCAAAGTTTGTATTGTTATAGTTTACTGAATACAGTTCTGAATGTGGCTCTAGATATTTCTGAATCCTTAAAGGAAATAATATAGCAAGACCTCCAGGCCATTTCATTTTATGAGCTGCATCTTCAGAGGAGCAAGTTTCCAGTTTGAAGAAAAATGTATTGTTCCAAAAATTATCCCCACCGAAGAGCACTACCACTTTACATTTTTCTTTTATTTTCTTATCAGTCTGCTGAAAATAGTACTCTAAATATTCCTGCTCAATTTCATAATATGCAAATCATCCTTAACCTACTAAAATCAGGCTTTTAACCATACCATTCTTTTGAAATTGCTTTTTCAAAAGTCATGACTGACATCTTAATTTTCAAATCCCATAATTTCCTCTCTGTAGCATTTTGACAAGATCCACTCACTCTCTAACTGCAAGACAGTATTATCTTCTATTGTGTCTCTTACCAAACCTAATGACGTTTTTACATTTCTATTGGTCCTACGTTGTTCAAGAGTTCCTTTATTTTTCCTATCATAAAACTTTGAAGAGAAACAGTTGCTTAAATGCCTATACTTCTAAGAAATTTTAACCTTCCCTGTGAGAGGCAGAATTTTGAATATGTCTCCCCAAAATTCCTGTCTGCTGGTTATTCAATCAAACCCTGTAATTTGGGTCATTAATCAGCTGACCTTAAAATAGAGCTATTATTCTAGATTATCTGAGTGGGCCCAATGTAATCACATGGGCCCTTAAAAAGTAATCTTAAAATAGATTTCCAAGATTTCTCTTTCCAAGGAAGAGAGAAGATTCAATTAGAGAGATGTGGTACAAGAGTAGGCAAGGGAGATGCTGCCATGGAAGGGGAAGTCGGAGTCCAAGAAAGAGAAATAAATCAATGTACCATTGCTTCCTTGGAGATACAGGGGTCCATGTGCCAGGACTTTCTTCCTTTTTTCTTCCTTTCCTTGTTATTTGTCAACCAGATAACCTAAAGAAAGGTCTTTAGGAGCTAGAGAGCATCTCTTGGTTGACAGATAACAAGGAAAGGAAGAACTCTCAGCCAGGCACGGTGGCTCATGCCTGTAATCCCAGCACGTTGGAAGGACGAGGCAGGTGGATCACTTGAGGTCAGGAGCTCGAGACCAGCCTGGCCAATGTGGTGAAAGCTTTTCTCTACTAACAATACAAAATTTAGACAGGTGTGGTGACAGTGGTGACAGAGTGAGATTTCATCTCCAAAACAAAAAAACAAACAAAAATACTGCGAAGAAGTGGATTCTGCTAACAACTTGAATGAGTTACCAAATGTATTCTTTCAGTCTCTCTCCCTCAAGAAGAGCCCAGAGAACAAATGCCTTGATTTTCGTCTTGCACAACCCAAAACCAATTGAAATAGTTCAGATTTGTGACTTCCAGAGTTGTAAGTTTAAAAAGTTTAGGCCACTAAGTCTGTGGTAACTTGTTATTGAAAATAAACACAGTCCCCACGGCTGAGCCATGTTCTTCATGACTTTGTTGATGTGTGCCAACAATTCTAAATCCACGTCTCTATCGTCTCTGCTCTCATGAGCTCCAGGAACACATGTGCAGTCTGTACCTAAAGTCCTCAGAAACCCCAGACTCATGAAGCCTAAAATAACAAGTCATATTCTCTCTACAATCTATGCCTCATTGGATATTTCTTATTTGGATCAATGTATCACCAGACACCTGTTTTGTGAACTATTCTCTATTCCAGAATCTTCCCCACAACTCTCCTCTCATCCAATTGGTCACAGTTCATTAATCACTGAGGTGCTGGAGTTACAGATAGACAAATACTTGTTTTAATGAAGCTTTTGCTCTAATAAAGTCATGAAAATTGATAAAATAATTTCAGATATTGTTTCCCGGCAATAATTATAATTGTTGGAGATAAGTTATTTTAAAATTACATAATGTAAAACAACTGGAGAAAAAAACTTTTGAGGAGGTTAAAGAAGGTCTTTCTGCAGAAATGACATTGGGACTATGACTGCAAAAATAAGATTAAACCAAGCATTCAAAAATAAGAAAAAATATATATTTCAGGCAGAGGAAGCTGAACATATAAAAACATTGAAGCAAGAAGAGCTAGGTATGCTTAAGGATGAAAAGAAACCTGTGTATTTGTAGAGTAGAAAGCAAGAATTGTAAGGCATGAAACAAGATCATGGAGAGGTAAACAAGAAGTAGAGTATGCAGAGCTTGTAGGTCACAGTAATGAGCAAAATAGATTTCCAAGAGGTATATAAATAGGAAGGCATTAAATATTTGTAGCAGAGAAGTAACATTATCTGATTTGTCTCTTCAGAAGTTTGGAGTATAGACAAGAAAAAAGAGGGGTAGGGGCAAATCCAAATACCATAACATTTATTCATTCAACAAACATTTTATGGAAGACCTATTATATTCCAGCCACTTTTTCCAAATTGGCTTGGACTACAGTGGTGGCAGAGGAGCCAGAGGGAACTGGAAAGATACAAACTACATTTTGAAGCTTGAGCAGTCAGAAAAGCGAAATGAGTTATAATGAAAGGAAAGGGAAAAAAAAAGAAAAGAGAAAGAAGAAAAAAGAAAAAGAGAAAAGAGAGAAGAGAAAGAAGGAAGGAAAGAGAAAGAGAAAGAAGAAAAAGAGAAAGAGAGAGAAAGAAGGAAGGAAGGAAAAAGAAAGAAAGAAAAAAGAAAATGAAAAACCAGTAGGAAAAGGAAGGAAGTCAGGAAGGAAGGAAGGAAAAAAGAGAAAGAACAGAAAGAAGAAAGAGAGAGAAGAGAGAGAAAATAAGAAAGAAAGGAGAAAGAAAAGAAAAGAAAAAAGAAAACGAAAAGAAAGCAGAACGAAAAGGAAGGAAGGAAGGAAAAAGAAGAGGGAGAAAGAAAGAGAGAAATAGAGAAAGAAAAAGAAATAAAATGAAAAGAAAAGGAAGGAAGAAGAGGGAGAAAGAAAAGAAAGAAAAAGGAAGGCAGGAAAGAAGGAAGAAAAGAGAAGAAAGGAAAAGAAAAGGAAAAAGAAAAGAGAAAGACTTCTGGGTTTTTGCCTTGAGTAACAAGGTGCAGCTTTTCTACATGGAGAGGATTACGTAGAGTCTGGAGCAAAGAATCAAAAACTCTATTTTGGATGTCACAGTTGTAAGAAGCTTATTCATCACCTAAGTTCAGATTTAGTGTCTAGCTTTTCCAGGATGGGACCTGAGGATGGTCTTAGAACTGGAAAACTAGGAGCAAGCCATTGATACCGAGCAAATATGTCCATCCCATCTCAGCTTCCTGCTCCCATTTCCCCAGAGCATTCAAGGACACTTCAGTGTTGATTTTGGTCAGGACTTAGGTTTCTTTCCTAGAAATCCTGGGCCTTCTTGACTCAAGTCCTGCGTAGTCATTGCCAAAACCCTCTCCCTAGAGCCATGATCTGTGTCCCCTTCCAACTGAGTCAGCTACCATGCTCTAAACTCTTTTAATGAAGTCTCTTTCTTCCAGGCTTACCTCGAGCAACATGAAAAGCTGAAGCAGATTGGAAAAGTGATACCACTAAAATCATATTCCTGAAAGATTTTTAAACATTTTAATAAGCTCATCAACCTATGTCATTTCCTTCCCTCCTCCTCCTCCTCTTCCGCTTCTTGTGAGGTTGTAATTAATTATTATGAACAGGATATAATGGTTTATAAATAATGTTCAAGTTTCTTGATTTTAGGACTTTTTGTAAGCACCAAAACCAAAATAGTCTTTAATGACTCCATTAAAGAAGAAAGCATATATTTTATAATTTCTTAACACTACGTACTTCTCAACATCGTCACCTCAAATGAAAGATAAACTAAATTGTGTTTTCAATATTTTGTAATACCATTACTAAAATACAGTACACTAAAAAAGAAAAAAAAATTCCTAAAGGCATGCTTTATAATATTACAGTGATGTGTACTATTTAATTAAGGCCATTGACCAGTTGATTATCAAAGTTTTTTTTTCCTTTTGATCTGATGATTGTTCGACATTTTTCCTAATCCCATTACTAACTTGTCTCATCCATTAACCTATGTAAGTGGAGTATGAAAAATGCACTCATAAATTTAAGTTAGTTTTTGTCAATTACATCATGTGAAATCTACTTACTAAATTCACACTAATTCCACAAACCATTGGGGCAATTAATAAAGAATACATATGATAAAAAAATTATAATCACTGAGAATTTAATAAGTTGCAGAAATATTTTTCAGGGAAAGTAAAGATTTTCTAAGCTTTATGTTTTAAAATAACTGCTTTATATGAAATTATATACATAAGACTGAGTGATATAATACTCAAAAACTACATCATTGTATTTTTTGCATATCATAAATAACATAAAAAAGTCTACACTAGATATGTATTACAACATAATACCACTAAACATGCTTATTAAGCTGTCCTTTTGACATCTGATATTAATTTGTAGACATTTTAACTTCTCTGGGAAAGAAAAAAAATTACACTAAGAATAATGTATCTTGAATTATTACCAAAACAATGTCTCACATTGTGAGCACATTCTTTTCATACATGTATCTCTGTCTCTCCTCTAAACTGGAAATTTTAATATGTAGCCCAATTGTGTGGTATATTTTAAATAACTTATAAGCAATTATATAATTTCAATACATTTGTTTTTCTTTACAATCTTACACTTAGAAAAAGAATATTAATTTTCTCTTTGCCACCAAACTAAGCAAAAGTAGAAATGACTCTGCTAACTCTACTTCTGCAGTTTTACTTATAATAGCATTTAAAAACTCATTTATTTATATGCATTTCCATATTCCAATTTGAAATAGTCACATAACAAAGCATACATTGAGTGCCCATATTTAAAAACAAATAAATAGTTTAAAATGTATTCCCTGAACTCACTGAGAATTCTTGCAAAACTACATTATTCAAGAGAATGCATGGAGCTGTTTAAATTGATATTCTTATCTCTTTCTCCAGCATGGCAGATCTGTGGTCTTCTTATTTACTATTGCATTAAGCACAGAGCCTAGTACCTAATAAGAGTTCAATAAATACATGTTGCATGGATAATAACTAAATCAATTTTTTAAATTATCATGTGCTGATAACTTTCTATATTAATGCATTAACTGTCTTGAGGGTCATATGAGTTTTTGATTATTGTCTCCTTCACTAGGCTGTAAGGAGGGTCCTTGAGGACAGGTACCACGTTTCATTTTCCTTTAGATTCTCGGTGCTTTGTTAGTAGAAATTAGTCAATAACTATTTGTTAAGTGGATAGTGATTTTAAACATAGCTTACAAAATAATGACAGACATAATCAACAGATTTGACAGAAGAAAAATGAGAAAAAATCATGGTTGTGGCATCTCTAGATTTTATATGAGACCTACACACACATGCATGTATTGTATATATGTATGTCAATGTGCTTAACATATAACTGTTTTAATAAGTGACTCTATAGGTCAGTATATTTACTGGTTTGTTCTCTCACTCTTTTGTCAAATAAGCAAGTAGGAATCAGGAATTTAACCTGTCCAAATAGGTACCATTATGATTCTGAAAAATGTAAGACAACTTTACTACATTATGCCATTGCATATTTCAAGAAATGAACATTATTACATATCTGTATGCCCATTACAGTGTAACCTTTTTGAGAAGAGATGTTACCTTACTCATTTGTGAAACTCCAGCTCCAAATTTAGAGTACACCATGTATTTCACAAATAAACCTCAGAGAATTTGCATTACTATAGAGGAATAATTCTCTTGGGAGCTGAATTGATGACTTGTTAACCATTGGAAAATACAATAGTATATGTTACTTCATTACACAAATAAGACCTGCTTACTAAAAAAGCAAAATGGCACAGGAATGTGTCAATTGCCTTAAACTGCCTGATTCAATCTATCAACATCAATCAAAGGTCTCTACATTGTACGCATTCTTTGAGATATCAACTTTACTTAGAGAATTTTCCCTTTGGAAATACTTAATGATTTGTGATTGCATTTAGCTACAGATGTTTTCTGGTAGCATTATTATAATAATAAATACCTGTAAATAACTGAAGTAGCCAACGTTATATCATGGCTACAAAAAAAGAAAAAACTAAGATAATCTGCATAATGAAATAAAATTTCAATGGATATTATGTTATAAATGAATATGTATTTACATGGGTATATGCTCATGAAACAGTGACACATAAAAGGTCAGACACACACACGCACATACACATATGCACAGTATATAGCATAATCTTATCCCTACCAAATATAAAGTAATAAAAATATCTATAGTAACATATGTAAAACTATTAAATAGTAATTGCCTCTAGCTTTCTTTATTTTAAAATATTTCTACGATAAGTATATCTTGTGTAATAAAATATGATTATTTTAATGGTAAAATATAGCATGTTTTTAGAGAATATTGGGAGTATTTTGAAAAACACATATAAGAAAATAAAAAGCCATAATGTAATTACCCAGAGATAAACACCGTAACATTTAATACACATCCCTCTGGCTATTAAGTATATTTTTAACATAATTGAAATCATACTGTATGCTAAATGATATCTAGTTTATAAATATTATAATTTGAACAATGCCCCAGAGTGTTTTTGTGCAACATGATTTTTACTGAATGCATAGTATTTCATCATATCATTTCATAAATCTTTAAGTAATATTAATACTTTAGAGTTGGACATTTTTATTACTTCCCGGGTTCTACCATCATAAATAACATTAAAATGGGCTGATATTATCTCAAAGTCAGTGTACAGAAGAGGTTTTGCTAGGTTAAAGAATCAACACATTTTAAGGCCTCCGATATATATTACCAAATCACTTAACAAAGCTTTCAGTGTGCAACATGAGAACAGGAGAATAACTCATCTTCTGCATTAAAAAACAAAAAAACCACCATTTCCAAAAAATTATTTCAATGAACATAATGATTAGCTTGATTTAAAAGATATCAATTGAATGAGGCTTCCACCCAATTCATGTCTGGGAATCAGTGTCAAAAATTTTAAGCATTTCTTTAGTAATTTTCCATGCAAATCTATGCATATATTTATGTATACACACAATAGCATATATTTTTGTGTATGTGTGCCTGTGTTCTTTTTAATAAGAAATAAGCATGATATTTCCTATTCTGAATTTTTTTCACTTAATAGTACATGTTGCCTACCTTTGTATGTCAATGTCAGCATATATGTTTATTTCATTCTCTTTAATGGCTTTTTAATGTTGCACAGTATATTAATTTTTTCTGTTACAAAGAATTTTATAATGAGACCTGCTTACTAAAAATAGCAAACTGGCATGACTTAACATTTTTTTATTTAACAGTTTCTTATTTTTAAGCATTCAAGATGATGGACATAATTTAACATTTTCTTATTTTTGAGCATTCAAGATGCTTCTAGAAGTCATTATTTTTAAAAGTTTTATAATATGATACACAAAACAGGAGGGACATGATTAATTTACTTGATTTGACGGTGGAAAGTGTTCATCTTAGTTGGTCATCTGCCTTCTTTTGTGAGTGTATTAATTACATGTCTTTTATGTAACTATTTTTATTGTTATTTTTTCCTTGATTTTTATGAATTCACCCAATATTTAGAATAACATTTTGCCATGCAACTAAAATATATTTTGTTCTTCATCTTTTTGTTTTTATTGTAATGTATATTTTGAATTTTTATTTCACTAGATATATCAGTCTCTTTCAGTCAAATGTTACCATTTGTATTGTATTCACCAAGATCCAAAAGCTTATATAATCATCTACATTTTCTTGAAGTTCTATTGTAAATTATTTAAACAATTAAATTTTATTGTAATGCCACTTTTCTGGACTTCTCATATCATCACATAGCATTAGCTTGAATATTACAGTAGCACATCAATGAAAATAAATGGTAGATTTCACCCTATAATAGAGGCCAAAGGGATGGTACTATATTTTTGTATGCATGGAGACTTCCCCTCATCTGCTCTTCATTGCTGATGTTAAAAAATAAAAAAGTGGCCATAGTCACTGAAAGGGTCATGTAATTTTTAATGGGGTGGCCTAGAGTCATGTCCAAATGCCAGCTGAAGTAATTACATTCTGCTTATAAGGAGTAGCAGTATAATTTCAATTAGAATAGTACCAAATGGACTCATATAAACCTAGGGGCTTGAAATCCAGTCAGGTCACCAGAAGATAAATGAGACATGTGACTGGAGATATGCCCAGAGGTAAAATTAATTTTTAGGCTATTTCTGATGGCTTAGAGTCAATGGCCTATTTCCAAGACAGACAGGTGTGGACAGAAAGGGAAGTGGTGGGGGGAGGGAGGAGTGGCAGACTATCAAAAATATTACAGAAGCGCTTAGGTCTACTCTATGTCAAATCATTGAGTACTCATAACAACCCATGAGGTAAATACTGTTATACTACTATCCTTACATTGCAGATAAAAAAAGGAGACAATTGAGTGATCAGAAAAATTAAGTGATCACCCAAATAACATAGTTATAAGTGGGGGGAGTGGCATTTGAATGCAGGCATTCTGGCTTCTGGGACTGTCACTCTCCTCTGGTCTGTATTGTCCTGGAAGTCCCACTTGTCCTCATCCTCCTGAAAAGCATCGTCATAAAGAAGTGTTGGGAGTTGGTCCATAATTTTCCAATCGACTCCTTCTTTGCTGTATTTTACACTCAAAAATTAAGTGAGCTATTTATAAATGATTTAAAACAATCCTTGACACATACTAAGCAACACCTAAATTTTAGTAATGAATAAATAAGCTCAATTATATTTATTCAGTGTTTATTATGTTGCAGGCACTCTGCCAAGTATTGGAAATACAACATTGAGCACAACAGACTAAGTCGCTATTCCTTTTAACCCACAGTTGAGTAGGGAGAAAAACATACATGTAAAGTAAAATTTCACAATTACTATTTCATAACTCTTGCAAAAATTGCCATATAAATAAATGCAATGTATCTTGAGGGCAAAAGGCAGAGAGACCCAAACCAGGGTACAAGCTCACACAAGATACGAAGGCACTGAGAATTGATTTAAGCACCAAGAGTTGATACAGAGGTAGGCAAAAAGAAAGCTGGGTGAGAGCCTTCTAGATAGAGGGGAAACTCAGATACAAAGGCCCCAAGGCAGAATGGAGTTTGGCCAACTGAAATGTCCAAGAATAGGACTACTGTGTTTAGTCTTTATTAAACAAAAGCAAAGGAGGCATCCAAGCAAGTTTCAGGTGAGACCTGTACTCTCTCCAAGGCCTGTCTCTGCACCTACCTCAGCTTTTGTTTCAGCTCACTTCTTCACCATACCAAACGTTGTGGACAACTCACTACCTTTTTTATCAGTCCTCCTTGACAATGATCTTTCCCGTTGCTGTAGGTAGAGTTCTGACCGCACCTTCTCCTCTCCTGTTAAAAGTTGCACAACTCATACTTCCAGTCTCAACCTCTTTCTCTTACGCTATGTACATTACCCAGGTGAGCTCATCTGCTATTATACCTTTACTGCATCTGCTTCCTGGTGACACCCAAATCTGCTCACACAGTTCAATTTCTGCACTGAATTCAAAAGCTCCCTATGGAACAGCATCATCGGAGTGTCTGTATGGCTTGTCATCTTCAACATGTTCACACCTGAACTCCTTTATTCTGTGCGGGACTTTCTTCTCTGTTTCAATTTTTAGTTGACAACATCTCTTTTTATGCAATTTTCCCAGACAGAATCCTAGGAACCATCCCTTACTTCTCCTCTTCTGAATGTTCAATCAGTAACTAAATACCATTGCATCTACCTTCTTATCATCTCCTGAATCTCTTTGCTTCTGTCTGTTGTCCCTTCAGGTCCTCTCTTTATCACCAGTATTTGCGTAGTAGTCACCTAAATGCTTTCCTTGCCACCAGCTTTGGCTCTCGATACATCTCTCGTAACACTACCAGAGTGATCTTTTATGTCTAAAATATGTTCACATCCCTCTCTTTGCTTCAAATTATTTTATGATTCCATTGCCTGCAAAATCAAATCAAAACACAAGGCCTTCGTGATGGGAGTCCCATATTTAACTCTCCAACCACATTCCTTGTTACTCTTCCCCTTTATGTCAACTGTCTTTTCATTCAAAACTGTATGTTGCTTCTGGACCCAAGCATGATCTTCCTCTTCAAGTCTTCTGCAAATGCTTCTCTCTTCCCTTCCTCTCAATATTTATCAGGCTAATCTCTGCCATCTCAATAAACCTACTGTGATCTCAATAAACTGCCATCTCAATAAACCTACAGTCTTTGGAGCAGAACTTCATACTTCACTTAAGTAACATGCATCCAGCTTCACTCTATTAGGGGTGCCATGATGATGCCTTGGGTCCTCAAGTATGAAAGTCAACTAAGACCCATATCCAACAGTAATAGAGTGATGGGGGGTGTTCCCTTTTCCCTAGTATACCAATCTAGGTATTCATAGTTGTCCTTAGGTCAGAAACATTATTACGGGAAATCATAACTATTACACTTGCCATTATGTTGCAGGATTTTTTTCTCATGGATACTGACCTCTGCTCCTGTCAATGGATTCTGAGCCAGAAAGCTGTCTTAGAAATACATGTATATAGTTTCTCTACATGCATTACCTTTTTTTATTTTTATTTTATTTTTTGAGAAGGAGTCTCACTCTTTCGCCCAGTCTGGAGTGCAATGGTGCGATCTCGGCTCACTGCAAACTTCATCTTAACATTTTCTTAGCCTTCTTTCTATATTACTCCACAGTTCATGCAATTCTTCCTCCCTCAACCTTTCAAGTAGCTTGGATTATAGGTGCCAGCTACCATTCCTGGCTTTGTATATTTAGCAGAGACAGGGTTTCACCAGGTTGGCCAGCCTGGTCTCAAATTACTGACCTCAGGTGATCCACCCACCTAGGCCTCCCAAAGTGCTGGGATTACAGGAGTGAGCCACCACACCTGGCCCATGCATTACTTTTAATATTTCAAAATATAGAGGTATTATGCACATACATATTACTATTTAGAAAATCAAGGCTCAACAAAGTGAGGTAATTAGCCCATGCAAAGCTTAAGTGCAGTGGTGTGATCTCCGCTCATCACAGCCTTCTGCCTCCTGAGTTCAAATGATTCTCCTGCCTCAGCTTCCTGAGTAGCTGAGACTACAGATGCATGCCACCATGACTGGCTAATTTTTGTATTTTTTTTTTTAGTAGAGACAGGGTTTCACTATGTTGGCCAGGCTGGTTTCGAACTCCTGACCTCGTGATTCACGCCCCCTTGGCCTCCCAAAGTGCTGGGATTACAAGCATGAGCCACCGCACCCAGCTAAATATTTTAGTTTTTATATTTTCATATGTTTTAGTTCATTTTTCACTATACTGCCTCAACTAATAATTACAAAATAACTTACTACTATATTTTTGAATCTAAAATAGTGTCGATTATAATAAGTAGCAACACTATACATTTCTGAAAAGAAAAATGTTGCCAATTAACTATGACACATCATTGGTCAAATGACACATTCCAATTTCAGCAATAAATGTGTCTCTTAGAATATAAAAAAATTTCTAGAACTGCTAAAGTACACAGCTAGGCATGGTGGCTCACACTTATCACAACACATTGAGAGGCCAAGGTGGGAGAACTGCTTGTGCTCAGGAGTTTGAAGCCAACCTGGACAACAAAGCAAGACCCTAGCTCAACAACAAGAAAAACAAAAAATTAACTGGTCATGGATGGCGGTGCATGCCTATGGTCCCAGCTTCCCAGCTCCTTAGGAGGTTCAGGTGGTAGGAGCACATGAGCCCTGGAGGTTGAGGCTGCAGTGAGCCGTGATCACGCCACTGCACTCCAGTCTAGGCAACAGAACAAGAACTTGTCTCAAAAAAAAAAAAAAAAGAAAAGAAAACAAAGAATTGATAAACTATGGTTAATGTCACTTAAAAATATAAGTTAAATCTATAATTAGGTAACTCAAGTATTTTTGGATTTTTCATCATGAACACAAGCTTGCAACTGATTTCAACTCAAAATAAGTCTAAATCAATCATGCAATTTAATTTGGAGATAACAGATGAGGCCAAATTCAGTCAAAATTATTTTAAAAAATCAAGAGTACAGTTTTTGACACACATTTTTAAAAAATCACACTTTAGTTTTGTGTCGCTTACAATAGGCGTCTTAAATTTGGTAAAATACAGTGTTGTTTCAAGTACCTGCAGTGTACCCTACCCCTTGCTCCCTAATACACTTTCACTAATCCAAGGTTTGGATACTCATGAATCCATTACGTTTGTTTTGTGTCTTTAAAATCATGTTGATAAACTTACATGCCTGTCTTCTCATTATGTGAACTCCCTTAGGACAAAGTCCAACCTTTATATTTGAGTTATCATATTAAAGCTAGATAATCGATGTTCAATACATGTTCCTTCTTTCATTTTTAAAATGTTTTGGTACCTGCTATGTGTCAGGCCCTATGCTAAATACTGAGGATAAAATGTCAGATTTGTCCTGACTTCCAAGGGCTTACAGTTTAGTAGGGAAGCAGTGGGTGCTATGTGTGACCATACCTGAGATGCCAAATCAGATGGAAGTGCTGATGTGAAGGAGTGACATAGGGGTGAGGAAAATATTCTGAATGTAGCATTTAAAGTTTCCATGTGTGTTAATTGCATGAAGGTGTCAGTAGAATGAATTCATAGGTTACGGTTGCTTATCAAAGACATCCTCCTATGTTATCAAAAATTAAATCGGATACTTTCAAATACATCTATAGTCCTAAATTTATGAACAAACATAAGATATAATCAGATTTAAAGTTTATATCATTAAAAGTATAATTGCGGAAAAAGGCAGCACTTGTGGAGGATAAAGTTGCAGAAAATGATTCATAGACTTCAGTTTAGATGACTCATGGAGGTAATTAACTTTAAAAAAAAAAAAATCCTAGAAGAGAATCAGAGTTACCCTCACAGTGTTGGTTTGTTTTGGTAGGAGTAAAGAAGGCAATACCACAAGAAATTGACAAATTGATGGCAACAGAAAAAAAACAATATAGTTTAGAGAACAACTCAGAGCTTCATCCTAAAAGAAAATGCTTTCACTTTCTTTTTGGCTAAAATGTCTGTGAGAGCTAGAGTCTGAAAAGCTGCCATGTCCTTTCCTTTGACTCTCAATGTGTGGTTTCAGTTGGAGAGGGAAGGCTCCAAGAAGCCCGGTGCATTTGCGGAATTTGTACAGCAGGAACACGTTCCCACCTCAATTGAAGGTAGAGGAGTGGGTACTTGAAATGTCGGGTATGCCACTCAACAGTTTTAGGGTCTTCTATGCCAATCAGCAGCTGAAGTTGTGTTAGGCCATTTGGGGATAGATAAGATGCTCCAGAATAAACATCTGTGCTATCTGGGCTTTTTTTTTTTTTTTCCATTTATCTAGTCATATGTTAATTCAAAAATACTTAAGATGATCTTACTGTGTGCCAAGTGCTTTTGCAGGTCCTGTCGATACAAAGTTGAGAAAGACATTACCCACTAATGCACAGTCTAATGAGATGCAGACATGTAACCAATTGAAATAAAATTATATCATCAACTGAAGAGAGATAGATATATCTAGAGTGAGGTGGACGAATATAGGAATATTCCACTGGGTCCGTAGCCATTTAATATCAGTTTAAATGTTAAATGGGAGAGAAGACTTAGAAAAGAGAGGAAGTTTATTAACAAGCCCCTATTTCTTTTGGTTTCTTCAATTATTTTTGGCTCTAAAAATGTTCTGTTTCCTGTCACGTTTTTAAAGGGCATTGCTCTTCAAAGTGTGATTTGGGGAGTTCCAGGGGTTTCCTAAAAGCGTCCCAGCAATCCCCACTCAGGGATAAGAGCAAGTGGCAAATATGTCAGAAGAGACTCATTTTAAAGCTATTGTTTCCTTAGGTTTCATTGTCACATTTTATTTGGACAAATAGTTCCATGATCAAAAATATAGGAATAAAATTTTTAACATAAATTATTATACATATTGATCCTTACTACTAATAATAAGCTATGTCTTTAATCTAGGAAATAATGAGAAACAGCATGAGGTTTCTATTTGCTTATATTTGGTCTATGGTAACTACCAAATTCATATCCAAAGAATTCTATAAATCATAATAAAGATCAAGGAATTTCTATATTCAGAAAAATTGATGTGAAGAGATCTTACAATGCTAGAAAAATAATTTCATTGATAGCAGAAGGAAAAAATAAATTTCACAGACATAGAAAAACAAAACAATTTTGAAGTATTTTTCTGTTTTCATAACTTTTACAAGAGAAGAGAAGGAATAAGATAAGGTTGGCAACTGTGGCATCCAGAGCCCTATTCATTAATACAACTAGCTAAATAGGAACATCAAAGAGATAAGGCAGGGGAAGTCACACTACATTTGTAGAGAGGAAAAAAAGGTATTTAAGTGACAATATGTCTGCACGTTAAAATTTAAAGAACAAATAGAGTTAAGAAAGTGCTTTAAAAATAGTCGCCAATAAATTGTTAAACTTAACAGTGACCTATACTACCTTGCTCTTTCTCAGAACTGATAGCCAGTTTCTTTATTTTGCACCTCTGATTAATGCAACATTTATAATACATGGAGAAATAGTGGAGGTACAGCACTATAATGAGCTGAGGTGCCTAAATCTTGTAAAGATTCCGTAACCAGCAGCTAGAAACTAAAATTAGGATGAAATCATTTAAGTCCAAAGAATGTAACTTCCTCTAACATCTGTCAAAAGCTTGTTTCTTAATCTTATGATTAGAAATGGTTGTTGCTGCTTAAACAGAATCTTCCTGGTTAATTCAGTCTTTGCCAGTATTTACATATATTGTATGGTAGAATTTCAGTCCATTCTCTGAGAATTCCACCACCCAGGGACGGAGGAGACCCTGGAAAAACATGATTTTTTGCTTTGTTTTATTTTTCTGCTACTTGCTATCATCTTTGATGAGTTTTCTGAAGGAGGAGAAGTTATTTCTGCGTTTGCATGGGGCTATCAAGATATTTGCGCTGAAGAAGTCAGAGAGTTTCTCTGAGATCCAGCGTGTCTTCATGAAGATCCTTACCTTAATTCTTGAATGCTACTAACCTTATTCTTTTCTAAGTATTCTACATCTCCTAAAAATCTTCTGGAAGATTGGTGTGGACCAATTAGATGGAGGCACATTAAACATGTATTTCTAAATTTGTGAGATTAAATACAGAGTGTATAGCTACATATAGATTGCAATAAACAACAAATAACTTTTTTGCATAAGTATGTTACATGCAATGTTAGAAATATGCTACACTAAACAGTGAATTGTTATTTTTCTGAAATCCAAAATTAACTGGGTGTCCTATAATTTTACTTGCTAAATCTGGCAACCCTACTAGCCACATAGATAAAGTGTGTTTACGCATTTGGTGAAATGATAGTCAGAGGCACATGCCATACCTGATTGCATCACTATCATAAATAGAAACAGTGAATTCAGGCAAACTATAAATAATTTTTGTTGAGACAAAATATCATTCTGTTGCCCAGGCTGGAGTGCAGTGGTGCAACCTCGGCTCACTGCAGCCTCTGCCTTCTGGGTTCAAGTGATTTTCTTGCCTCAGCCTTCTGAGTAGCTCGGATTACAGGCATGCACCACCCCTGCTGGCTAATTTTTTGTATTTTTAGTTGAGATGGGGTTCTGCCATGTTGGCCAGGCTGGTCATGAACTCCTGACCTCAGGTGACCACCTGCTTCAGCCTCCCAAAGTGCTAGGATTACGAGCGTGAGCCACCGTGCCTGGACTGATTTTTAATTATTGTTCATTTTTATATTATTCATATAATGTCTCCCTCTATTAATTCAGAAAATAAGTAGTTTAGTTCTATCTTATTTCTTTGGATGACATGACTTGGTATGACTGGAAATAAAACACTGATAATGATTCACTGAAATTATAGCTGATATTTGTGAATAACTTCAAGATTCATAGATGAAAAACATTCCAAAAACTGCCAGTATTTTTATTATAACTTTTCTATTGCCTTACAAATGTCATCATCACCTTAGCTTAGAGAGAAAGATGATATTCTCTAGCTTGGGGGCCGTAAAACTTTCATTTTTCAATACGATGTGCAGCTATAAATCATTTATTAAATTTTAATAAATCTCTGTTTCACAGGTACACACCACTCTGCAGGGATCAAAATCTTGTAGCAGTTAATTATGGAATGTGAAGGTTACATATTTTTCAGCCCAATAACTTTAAGATGCTAAACAAAAGATCAAAAGATTAGTTTTAATAAAACTCAGTAAACCAAAGAGTGTAAATAATAAGGGTGAAGAATCTTTGAAATGTCAATTTAGTTTTTATATGAGATTTTACTTCTGTTGTAAGTAAACAAGGAAAAGAATTTAGGCAAAACCAATTTTTACTAGTATTCACTGAAAACTTTTCTTAGATTGAAATGGTGGCATATATTATATGCTACTAAGACAGTTCAAAAAACTAGAACCTATTCAAGATAATGTTGCATAATTTTGTAGGTTCCTAAATGATTGTCCTTATTTAAAAAGAAAATGTTTCAAATATATAATTTAAAATGCATAAAATTTCGATTTCTCCATTTTAGCTGATAAGCAAAAGATAAATAAATTAGAAAATTTTTATAATAAATGAGCACAGGTAAGTTGATTTATAAAAATCTAGCTGAATTTTGCTTTCTAATTACAGAACCAGAACGTAAGGAGAAAATGTTTTCAGTTGGAACTTAAATAGACTGGCCACAAATAACCCGTAATTCTCTATAAATGGACTGTCATGCTGAGAGCAGCTTTATGCCATGCTGATCCTAGCTCCACAAGAGCCGGCTAAGCTACACTTATCCAGTAGCAGGTCACACTTCAGAGCCCGCTGGATTCTTGCTGACACAATAAGTACACTTCCAGCTGGGGCCAAGAACAATCTGGACTCAGGCAGAGAGTATGAATTCCAGTGAAGAGCTACCACCCTCCTAACTATAGCCAAGCAATAGAAAATAAACACAGGTAGGAGAAGGAATGAACTCCTTTCTACAACATGAATACATTGCTTTGCCTCCGACAATTTTGTGGAGGAAATCATCCCCTTGAGATCTTCAGCATTGTCTCATCTACCTCCACTCTCTCTAGAACTGGCTAGTGCAAAAATGCCTAAGCCTTTTTGGGAAAATAAACTGAGTGCCACATGCATAGGAGGTGTGGCTATAGGTCAGCTGGTGTACCTCTGAGGCAGGTACCTCACATGCTTAAAATGGTTCTTCCTCCTATCCCTCCTTTCAGTAAACTGTACCCTCCGTTTCACCCAAAACCAAAATGGCAAAATCACTGAGAAAACACAGGAGTTATTGAAATCAAAGTGTTAACAATTCCTTTTAAATGTATCTTGTGTTTTAAATAGATGTGGTATTTTAATATCATATTGTAATTATATTTTTAATTTTTCAAAGCCACAATGTGACTTAACAGAGGTCAATATTCTTTTTCTCATTTAATAAAATTATATAGACAAGTTTTAGTAAAAGCTTTGCCTGTTTTATATACAACAATTAAATATTTTGGATTATGTACAAGATTACAGAATCATTTTATGTTCAGTTAACAGCTTTTAATTTTTTTCTAATTGAAATGTAAGAGTGTACATATTAATATGTAAGGCTTTGTAAAATTTAGCCCTTTTAAAGCTAAAAGAATAGGACCAAAATAATTCAACATAAACATGTATTAATAATGTGTCAATTACCATTTTAAATCTGAATTATTATTTTATTATAGATAACTTACTAAATACCTCCTTTCAAATAAATCACCATGATTTGAGATTAACTACAGATACTTATGGAGGTAAATTTATTACAAGACAAACAGGAGTCCTAAACCATTCTAAATGTAGTAAGGAAAGACAAGAAGGGGAATCTCAGGATGTAATAACACCAGTCTTCCAATGGGAATATATATTTTGTGGTATGATTGCCTGACAATACATTGCCTCATTGCTATGTGGGTGGATGGATGAAGCAGGCAGTTTGAATAGATTCTGAGAGGGCTTCTGGAGTCACTGTGGGTTCAGAAAGAGAGGAGGGAGTTACTGAGTTGACTTAGAAGGAGAGGGTTTGGACTAAAACTTGCTCAAGAGTCTGAAAGGCATGCAAACCTGTTATTTTGTTTTCTTGGCTATTCTGTATTGGACGAATTTGTAGACCCCATTTCTATCCTCAATGGCCCCATGGAAATTCTTTTTATTTTCTCCTTCATAAGAATTTTTTTCCTTGATAAGACTTTGTAAGTCTTCCACTGCATTGCTACCTGGAGTAGCAATTTTGGTAGCACATTCTACTCACACTATATGTTAAACTATACTATTGGCGTTAAGGGGGAAATTATATTTTACTCTTCTCTACACACTTGTGATCCCATCTCATAACACCTAGGGGCAGACTAAAATGGTAAATCTTTGGCATCCACGAATTTAAAATTTGTTGTTTCATCTATTTACTAATTATCCCAAAGGATAAAAGGGCAAGGGCTTAACACACACAGAGCTCTTAGAAAAGGATAAAGACAAACTGACAGTATGTGTGGAAATAAATGATAGGAACCACTTTCACTCTTCTTTGACTCCCCTTGAGAAGAAAAGCCTCCAAATGGTACACTGCCAAGGAGAAGATCAATACAGCACCCTCTTCTGAGATGCCATGGGGACTGTGCCCCAATCGAACATTTCAGGGGCACACCTGATTTTGTGCACTGGTGGGATCTACATCCCAGCTGTTTGTTCTGACCACTCATTGACAGTACATAATGACTGTGTCTAATATGGTTTGGCTATGACCCCACCCAAATCTCACATTGTAGCTCCCATAATTCCCATGTGTCCTGGGAGGAAACCAGTGGGAGGTAATTGAGTCATGAGGGTGGGTCTTTCCCATGCTGTTCTCATGATAGTGAATAAGTCTCATGAGATCTGATGGGTTCATAAAGTGGAGAGCCCCTGCACAAAGACAGTCCCCCCTCTCTCTCTTACCTGCTGCCATGTAAGACCTGACTTTGCTCCTCTTTTGCCTTCTGCCATGGTTGTGAGGTTTCCCCAACCACATGGAACTGCAAGTCCACTAAACCTCTTTTTCTTTTTAAATTACCCAGTCTCTGGTATGTCTTTATTAGCAGCATGAGAACAGACTAATACACTGTACTACCAGTAAAGCTGTAGGTGTTCACCAGGCAACCATTCCTGTGAAATGAAAGTAACATATATGATGTATGTCAAAGAAGTTTTACCTCTTAGAGAACATGATGTTATTAAGTAACACTTAAACTCTTAAGATCATTTTAAAGTCCCTGAAATGTCTCAGCTAACCCAGGAAGCATCTGGTAATAAAAATTATTTTTCAAAATGTACATGTCAAATTGCAGTATCATCTTTAAACGTGTTAAGAAGAGGCATTGGTATAAAACGTGGTTTTAAAGTTACAAAGATGTGAATCCCTCAACTCAATATGTGACTTTGGGTACATCTGATAGCCTCACGAACTTCAGTTTTGTCATCTGCAGATTGGGGAAAATAATACCTATGTAATAGGTTCATAGTTACTACTAAATTATGTAACTTAAATATTAAAATTTAATGATTAATTATTAAGTAGACATTTAAAATATATTCTACATGTTATATTAAACAATCTTAATTCATTAAAAAGTAAAAATATGAACATGTTCAGAATGAACAAATTATGCTGCTGTTACAGATAACTGTTGCAATATATTACCACAAATATTCAAACAAATGTCTTCAATGCCCTAAACTTCCGTTTATGGTCCAGCTCTGGAGAGCCCAACCTTCATACACTACTGAAGTTGAAAGCAGATTTCAGATGAAAAAGGTTTTATACTGGCTCAGAGAATGGATGGCTGGCTTTTCAAAAACAAACCAAAAATGGATTTTCTGTATGTCAGCTTCTGAGTCCTAGGTTTAACTGTTAAGCTGGCCAGTTCAAAGATAATTAAAAGTTATCTCTTTTCTACTGATTTCCAAATTGGAAAACATACGTAGCAATACTTAGTAACACAATCTATGTCAAAGGTTTTAAAAAAGTAAAATACAAAAGCCAGCTGGATTTTGTCAGTCAAAATAAAGTTTTGATGTCATAAAGTGCACTGATATTAGCCTTTAATTAAGGAGGATGGGGAAACTTCTTTTGAGAGAGAGAGCATGAAAAGGGAATAGAAACAAGAGAGACAGATACAATAGTAAATTAGGATCAGAAAAAATAGGTGCAAAACAGAAAGTGAAAATAATTTACCAGAGTAGCAAAGTTTGGGATTCTTTTTTCAAAGGCAATAATTGCTTAATATAATTCCCAGGAATAATGGGTACTGTCATTCATTCATCCATCCATTTACTCATGCCACCACCAAATGACCAATTCCATATTTGTGACAGGTACCCTGCTGTCCCTGAAGCTATAGAAAGGTTAAGAGACAATTTCAGGACTAGGTGAGAGCACGGAAAACCACATAGTCAAGGGTTCCAGCAGAGGAATACACATTAGGCCTATGAGTTTACGGTAGAGAGACATCTGCCTGGAGGAGTTAGAAGTTTTATGTTGGTTTACATAAAAGATTAAGGTTAACTTAGGATGCTAATTCCCTTCTATATCATACAACTATTAACACAAATATTCAACAATGATTAAAGTTTTTCCACTGGCCACACTTTGTAATTCTGCTCTCTCGCAAAAATTGAGAAGATAGATGACTAATTATATCATCAAATCCATGACCATCTCCCCACCCAATCCATAAGGACGGGTCCCTAGAGTAATCTGTTGTTCACGGAGTCTTAATAGCTCAGAGGATGAGGCTTCCAACACTAACCTTGCATGATAAACCCAAGGAATAATACAGTTTAAAGTCAGAAAGTAGATCCTGATATAAATCCTCATTAGGCTTTCTTTGCTTTACATGAACTTGTGAACACATGAATAATGCATTCATTTGTCTAGGGATACGTAAGTCACAAGTCACTCTTTTTTGAATGGAACAAACCTAGTCTATTTTCTTCTAGGGATTAAGGGGAACAAAATAGCAGACACTAGAGATACTGTTAGTTTGGCCTATTGATGTTTCACAGGTAAGTCCCACTTCTCCTGGAGGCCCTACATAGAAAAACCTTCTAACTCCAGGGGACTATATCAGGACATTAGAACAGTACTTACAAAGCATAGACCCCGACAACCATAAGCATTCAGATGAAAGGAAATGTGTTGTTTTGAAGCATTTCTATGATTATGTTACACTAAACATCTTTTTATTAGCTAGTGAATCTAATAATGTAGCATTCATGAATTCAGTGGGTATGTATTGAACATAAATAGTCGTCTCCAACTCTCATAGGCCTTATGGTCTAGAAAGAGAGAGGCATTAAACAATGGTTTACATAAATGCGTGTAAAATTACTGTTATGGTTAGTGTTTCAAAAGGAAGGTGAATGATGCTGAGAGAGGGTATGGGAAAATAGACAGGAATTCATTCAGTGCAGGATGTCCAGGGACGGTGTCCCAGGGAAGTGAGGCAAAAAGGATAAATAAGAGTGAATTAGGTGAATAGAGGAAGGGTATGAGCACACCAATCAGAAAGACCAGCACACACAAAGGCCCTGTGAGTCAAGAGCAGAAGACTCCATAGTGACATCTAAAGTCAGTGTGTCTGTGTTGCAAAGGAAATGGTGTGAGACAGGAGAACTTGCGCTGACACCTCATGCGGTACTTAAAATGATCAGACTTGCTTTTTAAAGAGGTCATCTAGCTGCCGTGCAAAAAAAAAAAAAATTGGGGGGAGCTACGGGTGAGTTTGGATATAAAATACAAACTAGGAGGTGGTTACAGTAGTTCAAGCAAACGATGATAGTAACTTGCCTAATTTGGTGACCGTGAAAAATAATGAGCAAACGTTTATTGAACGCTCACCTTGTAGTAGGGAGAGAAAGGAGATGTCTTAAGAAATTATCTTTAATTGAAAAGTTTGACAGACTTAATGACAGATTGAAAATGGCTAAAGACAGGAAGGTGTTCAGAATACAGCTAGGCATCTGATATGTGGGCTTGGAATATGATGGAAATATTTATTGAACCGGGAACCAGTATAATAAGTGTTCTGTCCACCTGCACAATAATACTCCTACCATCAAACAGAATTATGTTTTGAAAAATGTCACTGAAGCATCTGGTGACTTGTTAATCTATCAACTTCAAAGCCTAACTCTGGTGAACTCTAAGAATAAGTGTCAGTGATAATGTAGAATTTATGGTCAGCTGTCAGTCAAGACTTTACACATTTTCATTAGTATTCATTATAATTTTAATCCTTTTCTTATGGTAATTTGTTCTATGAGACACATATTTTGTAAACATCTTATCATATACTATCAACAAGGTAATTCTTTTTGTAGATTCTACACAAGTGGTTTTTCTTTTTTTGAGATGGAGTCTTGCTCTTGTTGCCCAGGCTGGAGTGCAGTGATGCGGTCTCGGCTCACTGCAACCTCCGCCTCCTGGATTCAAGCAATTCTCCTGCCTCAACCTCCCGAGTAGCTGGGATTACAGGCATGTGCCACCACGCCCTAAATTTTTGTATTTTTTTAGTAGAGATGGGGTTTCACCATGTTAATTAGGATGGTCTCGATCTCCTGACCTCGTGATCTGCCCACCTCAGCCTCCCAAAGTGCTGGGATTACAGGCGTGAGCCACTGCACCCAGCCACATAGTTGGTTTTTTTAGAGTTTATAAATCATAAAGAAAATCATTATTTGTTCCATTTGCGTTAGTGTAAAGTGCCTCTATTATTTCCAAGTGTGAAGCTTATTCTGGGAAAATAAGACACTGATAAACGAAACTGGCATAGCAGTCTTCCTGATGGTAGACAGTCTACGTGGAGATGAAGAAGCATTAGACAATGAAATCAGGTGCTCCTTCATAGAAATCAGTGTGTCCACAGGGTAATTTATTTGCAGTACATTCGTGTTATGGTTTCTTCATCTGTGAAATAGGGATGGTAGGTTTCACAAGGAGAAAGTAGGTTCTGCTTCTAGTGTCAAGAGGAATGCCAGCAATAATAACGCGCAATGTCTACGGAAAAATATAAGTTGATGTCATTTTGACTGTAAGCACCAGACAGTATGCAATTAAGGAGTAATGAAGAAATATGTCAAAGAAAAGAATGGCTGAGGGGATATATCTGTCACAGAAAATTTTGAACAGAGGAAACATGTCTTACTCTTAACTATATAGAATATAGAGTGGTATCTTTTGCAGAGAAGATATAGAATAACTGCTTGTTAAATTGAAACTACCTAGCTTAATAGGTTGCATATCTTTCTTTCTTCCTTCCCCTCCTTCCTTCCCCTCCTTCCTTCCTTCCTTCCTTAGATGGAGTTTCTTGTTGCCCAGGCTAGAGTGCAATGGCATGATCTCCGCTCACCACAACCTCTGCCCCCCGGGGTTCAAGAGATTCTTCTGCCTCAGCCTCCCAAGTAACTGGGATAACAGGCATATGCCACCACACCCGGCTAATTGTTTGTTTTTGTTTTGTATTTTTAGTAGAAATGGGATTTCTCCATGTTGCTCAGGCTGATCTTGAACTCTCAACCTCAGCCTCCCAAAGTGCTGGGATTACAGGCATGAGCCACTGCGCCTGGCCACATATTTTCATATTAAAAAGATGCAAAATGAAAATTGCTTTTTTT
The DNA here is from genome assembly GCA_963573385.1 of Cacajao melanocephalus. Classification (NCBI taxonomy): domain Eukaryota; kingdom Metazoa; phylum Chordata; class Mammalia; order Primates; family Pitheciidae; genus Cacajao; species Cacajao melanocephalus. The sequence continues at coordinate 63,095 of CAUYLG010000325.1, read as the reverse complement.
TTTTTTTTTTTGAGAAAGAGTTTTGCTCTTGTTTCCCAGTCTGGAGTGCAATGGTGTGATCTCAGCTCACCGCAACCTCTGCCTCCTGGGTTCAAGTGATTCTCCTGCCTCAGCTTCCCAAGTAGCTGAGATTACAAGCATGCACTACCATGCCCAACTAATTTTGTATTTTTAGTCAAGGTGGGGTTTCTCCACATTGGTCAGGCTGGTCTCGAACTGCCGATCTCAGGTGATCTGCCTGCTTTGGCCTCCCAAAGTGATGGGATTACAGACATGAGCCACTGCACCCGGCCAAAAATTGCTTATTTTTAAAGACTGTTGGACAGTCTGGAAAATAGAACCTATACAAAAGCAGCAAAGCAAGAAAAAATATAGGCCTGTCAGGCCAGTAAATAGAAGGTGTTGTGCTTTTATTTCCATTCACATTTCTGGGTCACCAAAGCATCGGTGAAAGCTTACTATCATTAGATTCATCTGGGCACAAACCTTCTGCCTGGAGTCAGCCTGTGTGGAGGAACTGATTACTATTTTAGGATAAACTGTACCTTTCAGGGTATAAATACCAAGATCAAAATCTGAATATCAGTGGCCTAAAGATATATTATGTTTATCCCACATAGAGTTTTCAAAAACATTTAATCAATTGTGAATTTCAGTAGAGAAACTGCACATTAAAAATCTGGATTTCTATTTTCTTGGGAGTAGGAAGATCTAGCAATATGGGGACTGGAGCTGGCGTTCCCTCCATCAACTGGTCATGAGCACCACCTACCACTCTCTGTAAGAAGGCTTGCGTTCTCCATTGCTCCTCAGACACCAACAGGCAGTTTCTCTCATGCACTCTCCTAACTGACTGATGTAGATATTTGAGATTAAGATCCCTGGTTCAAAGATCACTGATACGGATATCACATATTATGAGAACAAAGATAGGTAACAGAAGTAATCGTTTCTTAAAAATGCTACAAATAGAGACAATCAGCTTGAGATACAAGATATCAGGTTAGATGATAAAATACAACATGTACTTGATGATCTAAGGCTCCCTCTAGCTTTAAAATTCTACAATATTATGTAAGGTGAAAAGGGAGTTTGTATGTAATGGGATAAGTCTTTAAAATTATTAAAACATATTTTCTTAAATATGTACCTTCTTTTACTACATCATAAACCATTTATATTGCCTTAGTCAATGTTAAGAGATTAACTTATGGGTCTAAAATGCAGAAAATATGCACAAGAATTTTGTGAGATTTTATGCTTAAGTGATAAAATAGATTAATATGTGTATCTCTATTTTACTTATCTAATAGAAACTTCCTTACAACCATTTCTTTATTACAGAAAGAAAGATGCTGCCAATACATTTGCAAATGACACTACTGGCTTCTGCTAGAGAGAGGTGTTACAATCTAACAGGGTGCATTCAGAAAATATAATTCAAAATCTGATATTTTTCATATTGAAATGACAATGTTGGAAAATGCTCATGCAAACAACACTCTTGGATTGTACCTACCTCAGGTACAAACTTGGCCTTTAAAACTGTTGTCCAGCCAATACCATTTTTTAAAGAAAAATTTACTTCTTTTATTTTAAAAGAAGTTTCAATCTTGAACTTTTAACATGTTACTTTTTTGCCCCCACAGGGTCTCACTCTGTACCCAGGCTGGAGTGCAGCAGAGTGATCACAGCTCACTGTAGCCTCAACCTCCAGGATTCAAGCATTCCTCCTATCTCAGCCTCCTGAGTAGCTAAGAATGCAGGTATGTGCTGCCACACCTGACTAATTTTTAAAAATTTTTTTGTAGAGATTGGGGGTTCTCACTCTGTTGCCCAGGTGATCTCAAACTCCTAGACTCAAGCAATCCTCCGACTTCGGCCTCACAAAGCGATTGTATTATGGGCATGCACCACTGCGCCTGGAACATGTTACTTTTTAAAATTTAGCTATAAGAGTAAATTTTTGTGGAAAAATCTTCAGTATCAGAAAATAAACAAAAGATGTCTAAATCATTTGAGCTAGAGTGTTAATAGCTAATACTATAACATCAAACCTGAGACACTATTCACTGTAAGATAAATCGCTGCATGTACTGCAAAAGTAAACCTGATGCTAATTAAACTGTGAAATAATGCATTCATTATTTGAAGTTTTCATTTCATACATAATGCGACAGCTCTCTAAAGGCTTATTTAAGATAAACTCTGATTATGCAGCATGACTCTGCATAATCATGAGATACAAAGTATCAGGTTAGATGATAAAATACAACATGTACCTGATGACTGTGCACTAAAAATGAAAATGCAAGTAAAATAAATTATTGCAAGTTCTCCTAAATGTTCTCATATTCAAGATGCACATCTTCAAATTGCTTATAGACTTGGAGTCATGGTGTTTTGCATTTTGCCATACAAGGTCCTCAGTGTCCTCTAGAAATGGTGGACTGGGTAAAGGAAATGTGGTACACATACATCATGGAATACTATACAGCCATTTAAAAGAACCAAATCATGTCCTTTGCAGCAACATGGATGCAGCTGGAGGCTATTATCCTAAGCAAATTAATGCAGGAACAGAAAAGTATCACATGTTACACGTTCTCACTTATAAGTAGGAGACAACCTTGAGTACAAAGGACATAAAGATGGAAATAACCGATACTAGGGACTCAGAAAGAAGGGAAGATGGGAGGAGGAATAAAAGGGCTGAAAAACTGCCCATCTGGTATTATGTTTTATCTGGGTGACGGGATCAATAGATGCCCAAACGTCAGCATCTCTCGATATATCCTTGTAACAAATCTGTACATGTACCCCCTGAATCTAAAATTTAAATTTAAAAGAAGATTGATAACAGAATTTCTCTTTTAACAATTTTTTTAAAAAAAGGTCTTTGGTGTTTGGTGTTGAGCTTCCAAGGGAGCATTTGATTATGTTGACAACTATTTTTGTCTCCAGCTTGGGAGTTGAGAATGTTTTGGACTTGTCACACTTACCTCTTCCCTTCGCCCAACATTTTTCCTTGGGATTAAAGAAACTGGCCCATACGTGTCTTGTCAACACTGCTGACACATTCTGTCAGGTTTAGCACAGGTACTTCTGGGAGTTGTCAGTTTGCCTAGCTGATCACCATTGTAAGATATTATCTACTTTAGACATTTCTTGATTTCCGAGATATTTTTGTTTGTTTTAATGTGTAATAAAAGTACATGTAGTCATTACCTAGGACTTCCATAACAAAGTACCACAGTCTGGAGGAAAGGAGGCTGCCATAAAGGTATCAGCAGATCCATGCTCCCTCTGAAGGCTTTTGGGAAGAACGCTCCTTTCTCTCTCCTAGCTTCTATTCTTTTTCTTCCCTTTCCTTTTTTGTTTTGTTTTTTTTCTCTATTGCCCAGGCTGGAGTCAGTGGCACAATCTCGGCTCACTGCAACCTCCACCTCCTGGGTTCAAGCAATTCTTGTGCCTCAGCCTCCCGAGTAGCTAGAATTACAGACGTATGCCCCCATGCCAGACTAATTTTTGTATTTTCAGATAGAGTTTCACCACATTTCCCAGGCTGGCCTCAAACTCCTCTCTCCAGCTGCTAGTGGTTGCCTTCAATGCTTGGCATCCCTCGGGTGGTGGACACACACCTTAGTCTCTGTCTCCGTTATCACCTGGAGTTCTCCCTAATGTCTCACTGTGTTTTGTATGACCTTCCTATAAGAACGCCACTTTTTGGAATTAGGTTCCATACTAATCCAGTATAAGTTCATCTTAACTAATTACATCTGTAAAGAACCTATTTTCACATAAGGTCACCTTCTGAAGTTCCGGGAATATCTAACCTTTGTGGGGAGAGTGAAGAGACAATGCCCCTATTCAACCCTATACAGTATATCCTAGCTTTCATGAAAAACAGTCATTGCTATTAATGCTAATGTGGACTGATCTCATTTAATAACTACAGCATCCATACAAAGTATGCAACTCAATGGAAATTTATATACCAGAAAATAAGGAAGTTCAGAGACATTAAATAGCTTTTCAGAGTCACATTGCCAGTTGCTGATGAACCCTAGGCTTGAACATACATTTGTTTGATGCAATGGTTCGTGCGTTGTCATTTCTTTTCCACTATGGCTTACTAAGCCTGAGAATGGTAGCTTATTTTCTATTTGCCCTGCCAGCTTCACAATTTCACATACCACACTGTGCTTCTGGGGCTGAGCTCTACAAAGTGTATCATCTGGGAGGCCTTACACTGGCTTCCAATTTGGTTTGGTCAGCAGGAGACATCTGCAGTGAATAGGAGGGCATGAGCACATGCTGGGGGCAGGGTAGGGATTCCCCGTGCTCCCTCTCTGCTGGGCCATGGGTTGGCAGGGGCTTCCTATGTCTACTGAAGGCTGCCACAGATGGCCCATCTTCCAGTGCTACAGTTTCAGTTAGGTGGTCAGGATTTCTCCTTGCCCTTCTAGGCATAGGATGATTCCTGGGTACTTTACTATCCACATTGCTTATTCTACCCTGCTACGTAACTTTGTAAATAGTTCTTTGATTAAGCTTCCCTCAATCACTTCTCAAGAGTGCCATCTGTTTCCTAACAGAAACCAGGGAGATCCCGGTTTCACAAATTGGCAAGATATACCATGAATTCTTTCAGCTTTGTGCAGCCCCTCACAACTTTACTGGCCAGGAAAGAACAGAAATCAAAGAATTTTCTGGGAAAATTAGAAAGCAGAAATGAGAGGGCAGAAGTAGATCGCCCCAGGACTAGTGGTCAGAGCTATCTGTGAGGAATTGAGCCCAAGATTCAAAAATAGAATATTTAGCAATGTCTTATTTTAGAATAGGAGTTCCCCGCTATTTCACCTTTTACTACGCATAACTCCTATACCACAAAGCTTGGGATCTTGAAGATTTTATTTTAAGAAAGATGATAACATAATTAATGGGCTTTTCTACTAGCCAATCAATAATGCTGAAGTCAGTCTTTCTAATGCAAGAAAAAGCAAAAAACAGAAAATAAAAAGTATGTTAAAAGACTTCATAGTATAGTGGAAAGAAAAAGGTTAATAACATCAGACTCCCAACTTCCCACTTTTCCCACCCCTGTCCTAAATCAATCTTGAGTGACTGTAGGGGGTCTGCAGGTCTCTGATTGGGAACCACTTCTTTAGATAACTAGACGTTTTGGATGTGGAGGTAGATACACTTCGGCACAGGTAGGAATTAGTTTTAAAATTATATGTTGTATATTGGAGTCATCTTTCTGTGGTGTCTGAAAACTGACTTCACAGTGATAGTCTCTAAGAAAAAGAAACAGGGCTTAAATGTTTCCAATACTCTACCTTTTTGTGAAGCCATTGCCTCATTCTGCATCACTAGATAGCAAAGACAAACAGGAACGAATGCAAATTACACGTTCACGCACACGCTCTTCTTGGGGTAGAGGATATGACTCTGTGAACAGGGAAATGAGATGTCAATTTCCAAAAGAAAATAATATTATTGTTACATTTTAAGGGAATAACATAGAAAGGTCCTCCAAAATAACTTTTATTTCCCAAGTTATCATCCAGTTTACTCTAATGTACTCAGGATTCACTGCCTTCTTTGTGAATTTGCTTAGCAGCACTGCTAAAACAGATTTGAATTTTAGAGAAACGATTCAAGGGAAAGTCAATTTCTATTTCTTATATTTGGGTAAAATTCTATTTTGATGTTCAGCTTGCAGGAAGTTTAATTAGATGGCCTTTGCAACTAATATATGAGTTTCACACATCTGTTGGAAAAATTCAACATGGGAAACAATTATAATAAACAGGTTATATAAAAACAAACACTCTACAAGGGTTAGACAAGTATCTAAATTCACACATACATAATTTCTCAGGAGAGATATAAATTAAATTTCTAAAATTTTTATGTTTTCTGAAATTATTTGAATGCTGTGAAACAAGCAGGGAAATTTTTCATAATGCTTCACCGTTTGGCCAAGTGTGTAGTGCTAATTTTCAAATGCAGTAACCCAGTGCAGACCACGAGGTGTAAAAATTATTGTAATGTGACATAATCCTGTCATTTTTGCATGGCTTTCTGCACTAGGGTTCCTTAGAGTCCAGTAATAATATTGGCCTTGCCCAAGGACCTTCCTGTGATTGTCATCCGCTAATTCTGCTTGGCTTTTGCGATGACCTACACATATCAACTTCCCTGTAAAAATGAGAACTTGGCTCCTACACCTGATTCTACATTGAGCCTCTCATCAAGCCCTGGGTCTTCTCACCCTAAGCAGCCTATATCTTCCCTGAAATTCTGTTTTAAAAGATAATCTAAACAACAGGGCATACTCTAATTCATTATAACGAACCAAGGAGCTATAACCATTAATTCAGTCATTGCTTCTATCATTAAATAAGAGTCTGTAAGGGATAAATATGAAAGAAGACTTTCTTGCCACTTAAAAACTGGGGCCCTGGGCCAGGAGTGGTGGCTCACACCTGTAATCCCAGCACTTTGGGAAGCCAAGATGGGTGGATCACCTGAGGTCAACAGTTCGAGACCAGCCTGGCCAACATGGTGGAACCCCGTCTCTACAAAAAATAAAAAATCAGCTGGGTGTGGTGGCACATGCCTGTAGTCCCAGCTACTCAGAAGGCTGAGGCAGGAGAATTGCTTGAACCCAGGAGGCTGAGGTTGCAGTGAGCCAAAATTGTGCCACTGCACTCCAGACTGGGTGACAGAGTAAGACTCCATCTCAAAAAAAAAAAGAACTGGAGCCCTGGTTTATATTTTTTATGACCCTCATCTATAACTCATGGAAGTGATAGCCATTTCTAGATAAGGTAGGCTGACACTACCTACTATAGGTAGTTTTTTTTTTTTTCCTCCAAGGCAGAAACGAGATAACCTGAAGCTGCAAAAACTGAGCTACCATACATTTTCTCCTATTTCAGCCTAAATATGAACTTCAGAAACATTCATCTTTGAAATGTTTCTCTTTGTGCCCTCCTTGGCTTGCTTCAGCACCTCTCTCTGCTGTTTCTGCTGGTGTTAGTGTACTGACTACAAAGGAAGCGGCAGTCTATCTCCCCAAACACTTTAGAACATGAAAAATGTGTCACAGTAAACAAAACATGAGCAGAATATAACAACTTGCTAAGGTTCTTTTATTTTTTCATGTTTACTCAGCAACCATAGCATGCAAAATTGCAAAAGAAATCTATGCAGAATGAGCTTTTACTCAAGAAATACATTTCTGGAGAGAGCATTGCTCTCCATTGCATAGGCAACTGAGCACATCTGTTTATAAGAAATGTTACCTTCGGTGAGGGATAACACATCCTAGTTGGAGAGTTTAACACTAAGTGATAGAAGAAACAGGCAGCAGCCTTTGTATAACATCAAGTGATGCAATGCTAGACCTTCATTCACTTTCAAGAACCCTTGGGAGCAGTTGTGTTTCAGAATTCAGTGTTTTGGTTTATTATTGTTGTTATTTGGGAACTTAAAAACCTAGGTGTTACCTATGTAACGTACTATGTAACACAACAGAGACTGAGGCAAAATCTCCTGAGTAAATACTGTTTCTCCAAGTTTTATATGTCAATATTTACACTAGGTAGGACAAATAGGTCTGTAAATAGCTTCACATCCATTGTCAATTCTGCCCCTGTATTGTCCCAAAGTTAAGAAAATAAATTCTATTAAAAAGATTGGCGGATTTGGAAATTGTGAATGAGAAGAGATTTTGGATTTGTGATATTAGCACCACCAGATGTTGTAGGAGCAAGACATTAACTGTCATTTTTATTTTTGAGCATCTACTTCATGCCAATTATAATAAACACTGTATACATAGAGAATAATTCTTAGAAAATCTTGCAAGATTTCTATGCCAATTTTACAAATGAGAAAACCAGCATCAGGTCAAATTTTTACCCAAAGTCAAATAGATCATGCTTCAAATTAAATCTATCCTCAATACAGGGTCTTCCATGACTGTAGTAATTTACATATCTCACAGTTACTACCATATCCTCCTAGACATAACAATTGCATGTATTGAATGTGTAATAGCGGAGCAGAGAATAAGCTAGTAACTTTCAAAAAATTCCCAAGAACACTACCTAGCACATCATGGTTACTTATATCTAACAAATAAATTAATTAATTGGCTGACATTATTTTATCATTTAATATTAAATCATGATGTCACTTTTAAGTGTTTTTCATTCATTAGTGCACTTATCATAAATATTACTCATCTGGGCAAAGGCGCTGCCCCTACTCTCACGCCTGAGAGGGCCCCATGCTTCAAGGAGCCTTCCTGAAAACTTGCTAAGTCCCACTCATGTGCCTGGGACTAGCTTAGCCAACCGGCTGGGAAGGTGGCTCTAACTCTTACATAATTTTAAATTATTTTCATTCAAAGTCATTCTGTTTGTTTCAGTTACGGACACTTGGTGAAACACGCAAAGTATGAGGAACATCAATGTGGAAAAACAAGTTAATGAAAACTATTAAAGAAAAACTCATTTAGCAATGTGCTTCAAGATTATCTTTATCATGCCTGTATACAAATGGCTGTAATTCTTATCTAGCAAAGTGTTTCTAGTATTTCTTCAATTTTTTAAAGGAAAAAAATGGTGACAATTTAGCATTTCAATTCTTAGAATACAAAACTAGCCACGTCTGAAATAAATTGGTTAGAGGCCCTGCAAAACTGAGGCCCCTCTCTCTTTCATGACTTAAAAACAAAAACACAAAGTGAAACTAATCTGGCTGGGTATTTTAAAAAATGGAAGAATTTCAAATAGAACATAATAAAGCAGATGTTAATTTAAAAGCTACAATAAATAACTTTCCAATGTATGTATTAGTAAATCTTTAGTCACAATACTCAAACCTAATGTAATATCATTTTTGAAAAAAATATTTGACAAATCATGCTTTTACACATTTAAGATAAAGCAAGTAGAGTATGACAGAACTAAATGGAGAAAACAAAGAACAATGTCTGCATAAGTATTATTAAATATAGCATTAAAGTGAATTTTATGAAATTGTTATAGAACTATACTAATAGTGAAGACATTTTTAAGATAATTTTAATAAAATCATATAAAGTGTAAGACATATCCTGAAGGTGTTCATGAGATTATGTTTTATTTAAAATGTATTCTAAAGTTTATGATAGCTTGGTTTGAACTAATTATAGTTAAAAAAAAAAAAAAGAAAAAGAAAAAAAGGAGGCCGGGCACAGTGGCTCATGCCTGTAATCCCAGCACTTTAGGAGGCAGAGACAGGCAGATTACTTGAGATCAGGGGTTCAAGACCAGCCTGGCCAACATGATGAAACCCCATCTCTACTAAAAATACAAAAATTAGCTAGGTATGGTGGCATACACCTATAAATCCCAGCTACTCGGGAGGCTTAGGCAGGAGAATTGCTTGAGCCCAGGAGGTGGAGGTTGCAGTGAGTCAAGATCATACCACTGCACTCTAGCCTGGCTGACAGAGTGAGACTCTCTCTCAAAAAAAAAAAAAAAAAAAAAAAAAAAAAGGGAAATCACTTATTCTTCGCAACATGTTATACTTCATGACTCATTAGAGAGAAAAGACTGAACTTTGCATATTACAAGTTTTAAATATTTCCGAACCGGAAGCAAATAAGATCTGTGTAACATTTCTTCACAATGTTTTTAAATGGAAAGGCCTATTGTTTGAATATATTCCACTTATTTATTATAATTTCTATCACCTCCAAATGAAGATCCATATATTTGCATTAGTCTATTCTTGCACTCCTATAAAGAAACACCTGAGACTGTGTGATTTATAAAGAAAAGAGGTTTAATTGGCTCATGGTTCTGCAGGCTGTGCAGGAAGCATAGTGGCTTCTGGGGAGGCCTCAGGAAACTTTCAATCATGGCGGAAGACAACAGGGAAACAGGTATGTCTTACATCAGCGGTCTCCAGCCTTTCTGGCACCAGGGTGGAATGGAAGTCTGCCTTCACGGAAGGCAATTTTTCCACAGACCAGAGTGGGGGATGATTCAAGAGCATTACATTTATTGTGCACTTTATTTCTATTATTACTGCATTATAATGTATAATGAAATAATTATACAATTCACCATAATAAAGAATCAGTGGGAGCCCTGAGCTGGTTTTCCTGCAACTCACCCATCTAGGGGTGATGGAAAACAGTGACATATCATCAGGCATTAGATTCTCATGAAGGGTGCACAACCTGGACCGCTCACATGTGCAGTTCACAATAATGTTTGCATTCCTATGAGAATCTAATGCTGTCGCTGATAATGACAGGAGGCAGAACTTAGATGGTAATGTGAGCAATAGGAAGCTGCTGTAAATATAGATAAAACTTCACTTACTTGCCAGCTGCTCAACTCGATACTGGTCTGTGGCCTGGGGGTTGGAGACCCCTGTCTTACATGGCAAAAGCAGGAGGCAAAGAGAGAGGGGGGAAGTGCTACACACTTTTAGACAACCAGATCTCATGAGAACTCCCTCACTGTCACAGGAACAGCACCAAAGGGATGGTACTAAACAATTCATTTAAAACCTGCCCCCATGAGCCAATCACCTCCCACACCAGGCCCCTCCTCCAACACTGAGGATTGAAATTTGGCTTGAGATTTTGGTGGGTACACAGATACAAACTGTATCAATATTCAAACCCAGGGATTTATATGGGAGATGTGAATGCCATTTTTGATGGATGCTATTTAATTAAGAGGATGCCAGAACATGGCACTAATATATTTCTCCATGCAACCAACCAACACTTAAACCTCTTTAAAATTATGTCAGAGAGGCCTAACCATTCCAGGAAGAGACCAAAGCTCAGGAGCTGACCATACCAGGCCCGTTCTAGCACCTCCAAGGCTCAGTATTACCACTGTGGGATACAGGACACCATCTTCTGTATGTGCTGCTTGAGAGCTGATTATGCCCTCTGGTTAGTCTTCTTATCTAAGGATAATGATACAGACCTTGAAAAATTGTTATATACATTAAATGAGATAATGAATATTAGGCATCTAACACAGTTTCTGGCATAGGTTATAAGGTAAAAAAAGTAAATTAATAAGCATGAATTATTATAAGAGAAACTTGAAAGCTAGAAGCAAATTTTTCAACAAGGCCATTTGACAAGGCAGTAAGGAAATCAAGTTGGAATAAACATATTTTCCCATCTGAGTCTCTCTCTCTCTCTCTCTCTCTCTCTCTCTCTCTCTCTATATATATATATATATATATATATATATATAAAATTGTGTTTTAGATTTTGGGGTACATGTGAAGAACATGCAGGATTGTTGCATAGGTACATACATGGCAATGTGGTTTGCTGCCTTCCTCCCCATCACCTATATCTGGCATTTTTCCCCATGTTATCCATCCCCAACTCCCACCCCCTGCTGTCCCTCCCCTAGTCCCGCCACCACAGACCTCAGTGTGTGATGCTCCCCTCGCTGTGTCCATGTGTTCTCATTGTTCAACACCCGCCTGTGAGTGAGAACATGCAGTGTTTGATTTTCTGGTCTTGTGTCAGTTTGCTGAGAATGATGGTTTCCAGGTTCATCCATGTCCCTACAAAGGACAAGAACTGATCGTTTTTTATGGCTGCACTGTATTCCACGGTGTATATGTGCCACATTTTCCCTGTCCAGTCTATCATCAATGGGCATTTGGATTGGTTCCAGGTCTTTGCTATTGTAAACACTGCTGCAATGAACATTCGTGTGCATGTGTCCTTACAGTAGAATGATTTATAATCCTTTGGATATATACCCAGTAATGGGATTGCTGGGTCAAATGGAATTTCTATTTCTAGGTCCTTGAGGAATCGCCACACTGTCTTCCACAATGGTTGAACTAAGTTACACTCCTACCAATAGTGTAAAGTGTTCCTATTTCTCCACATCCTCTTCAGCATCTGTTGTCTCTGGATTTTTTTAATGATCGCCATTCTAACTGGCATGAGATGATATCTCAATGTGGTTTTGATTTGCATTTCTCTAATGACCAGTGATGATGAGCATTTTTTCATATGTTTGTTGGCCTCATATATGTCTTCTTTTGAAAAGTGTCTGTGCATATCCTTTGCCAACTTTTGAATGGGTTTGTTTTTTTCTTATAAATCTGTTTTAGTTCTTTGTAGATTCTGGTTATTAGCCCTTTGTCAAAGATTGCAAACATTTTTTCCTATTCTGCTAGTTGCCAGTTCACTCTAATAATTGTTTCTTTTGCTGTGCAGAAGCTCTGGAGTTTAATTCGGTCCCATTTGTTTATTTTGGCTTTTGTTGCCAATGCTTTTGGTGTTTTGGTCATGAAGTCCTTGCCTGTGCCTATGTCCTGAATGGTTTTGCCTAGATTTTCTTCTAGGGTTTTTATGGTGTTAGGTCTTATGTGTAAGTCATTAATCCATCGGGAGTTAATTTTAGTGTAAGGTGTCAGGAGGGAGTCCAGTTTCTGCTTTCTGCACATGGCTAGCCAGTTTTCCCAACACCAATTATTGAACAGGGAATCATTTCCCCATTGCTTGTTTTTTGTCACGTTTGTCAAAGATCAGATTGTTGCAGATGTGTGGCTTGCCTCTGAGGCCTCTGTTCTGTTCCATTGGTCTATATCTCTGTTTTGGGACCAGAACCATGCTGTCTTGATTACTGTAGCCTTGTAGTATAGTTTGAAGTCAGGTAGTGTGATGCCTCCAGCTTTGTTCTTTTTGCTTAAAATTGTCTTGGCTATGCAGGCTCTCTTTTGGTTCCATATGAAGTTTAAGGTGGTTTTTTCCAGTTCTGTGAAGGCCATTGGTAGCTTGTTGGGGATAGCATTGAATCTATAAATTATTTTGGGCAGTATGGCCATTTTCAAGATATTGATTCTTCCTAACCATGAGCATGGAATGTTTCTCCAACTGTTTGTGTTCTCTTTTATTTCGTTGAGCAGTGCTTTGTAGATCTCCTTAAAGAGGTCCTTTACATCCTTTGTTAATTGTATTCCTAGGTATTTTATTCTCTTTGTAGCAATTGTGAATGGGAGTTTGCTCATGATTTGGTTCTCTGTTTGTCTGTTATTGATGTGTAGGAATGCTTGTGATTTCTGCACATTGATTTTGTATCCTGAGACTTGGCTGAAGTTGCTTATCAGTTTCAGGAGATTTTGGGCTGAGACGATAGACTCTTCTAAATATACAATCATGTCATCTGCAAATAGAGACAATTTTACTTCCTCCTTTCCTAATTGAATACCCTTTATTTCTTTTTCTTCCCTGATTGCTCTGGCTAGAACTTCGAATACTATATTGAATAGGAGTGGTGAGAGAGGGCATCCTTGTCTAGTTCCAGATTTCAACGGGAATGCTTCCAGTTTTTGCCCATTCAGTATGATATTGGCTGTGGGTTTGTCATGAATAGATTTTATTATTTTGAGATATGTTCCATCAATACCTAGTTTATTGAGAGTTTTTAGCATAAAGGGATGTTGAATTTTGTCAAAGGCCTTCTCTGCATCTGTTGAGATGATCCTGTGGTTTTTGTTTTTGGTTCTGTTTATGTGGTGGATTACGTTTATAGACTTTCGTATGTTGAACTGGCCTTGCATCCCCGGGATGAAGCCTACTTAATGGTGATGGATAAGCTTTTTTATTTATTTATTGCATCTATTTGATTCTTTTCTTTTTTATGAATCTGGCTAGTGGTATATTTTGTTTATCTTTTACGAAACAAGCTCCTGGGTTTGTTTTTTTTTTGTTTTTGTTTTTTTTTTTTTTTTTGGAGGGATTTTGTGTCTCTATTTCCTTCAGTTTTGCTCTGATCTTAGTTACTTGTTTTCTGCTAGCTTTTGAGCTTTTTTGATCTTGTTCCTCTAGCTCTTTGAATTTTGATGATAGGGTGTCGATTTTAGATCTTTCCTTGCTTCTCGTGTGGGCATTTATTGCTATGTATTTTCCTCTAGACACTGCTTTAAATGTGTCCCAGAGATTCTGGTACGTTGTGTCTTCGTTCTCGTTGGTTTCAAAGAACATCTTTATTTCTGCCTTCATTTCGTTGTTTATCCAGTCAACATTCAAGAGCCAATTGTTCAGTTTCCATGAAGTTATGTGGTTCTGAGTTAGTTTCTTAATTCTTAGTTCTAACTTGATTGTACTGTGGTCTGAGAGACTCTTTGTTATGATTTCTGTTCTTTTGCATTTGCTGAGGAGTGATTTACTTCCAATTATGTGTTCAATTTCAGAGTAGATGTGGTGTGTTGCTTAGAAGAATGTATATTCTGTGGATTTGGGGTGGAGAGTTCTGTAAATGTCTATTAGATTTGCTTGGTCCAGGTCTGAGTTTAAGTCCAGGATATCCTTATTAATAATCTGTCTCAGTGATCTAATATTGACAGTGGAGTGTTAAAAGTCTCCCACTATTATTGTGTGGGAGTCTAAGTCTCTTTGTAAATCATTAAGAACTTGCTTTATGTATCTGGGTGCTCCTGTATTGGGTGCGTATATATTTAGGATCATTAGCTCTTCTTGTTGCATTGACCCTTTTACCATTATGTAATGTCCTCCTTTGTCTCTTGATCTTTGTTGGTTTAAGGTCTATTTTATCAGAGACTAGGATTGCAACTGCTGCTTTTTTTGCTTTCCATTTGCTTGGTAAATCTTCCTCTATCCCTTTATTTTGAGCCTATGTGTATCCTTGCATGTGAGATGAGTTTCCTGGATACAGCACACCGATGGGTTTTGACTTTTTATCTAATTTGCCAGTCTGTGTCTTTTGCTTGGGGCATTTAGCCCATTTACATTTAAGGTTAATATTGTTATGTGTGAATTTGATCCTGCCATTTTGATGCTAGCTGGTTGTTTTGCCCATTAGTTGCAGTTTCTTCATTGTGTCGATGATCTTTACCATTTGATATCTTATTGGAGTGGCTGGTACTAGTTGTTTCTTTCTATGTTTAGTGCTTCTTTCAAAAGCTCTTGTAAAGCAGGCCTGGTGGTGATGAAATCTCTCAGCAATTGCTTGTTTGTAAAGGATTTTATTTCTCCTTTGCTTATGAAACTTAGTTTGGCTGGATATGAAATTCTAGATTGAAAGTTCTTTTCTTGAAGGATGTTGAATATTTGTCCCCACTCTTCTGGCTTGCAGGGTTTCTGCTGAGAGATCCACTGTGAGTCTGATGGGCTTCCCTTTGTGGGCAACCCAACCTTTCTCTCTGGCTGCCCTTAGCATTTTTTCCTTCGTTTCAACCCTGGTGAATCTGATGATTATGTGCCTTGAGGTTGCTCTTCTTGAGGAATATCTTTGTGGTGTTCTCTGTATTCCCTAGATTTGAATGTTGGCCTGCCTTGCTAGGTTGGGGAAGTTTTCCTGGATGATGTCCTGAAGAGTGTTTTCTAGCTTGGATTCATTCTCTCTGTCAAATTCAGGTACACCTATCAAACATAGATTAGGTCTTTTTAAAAAATCCCATATTACTTGGAAGCTTTGTTCATTTCTTTTTATCCTTTTTTCTCTAATATTGCCTTCTTGTTTTATTTCATTGACTTGATCTTCAGTCTCTGATATCCTTTCTTCTGCTTGGTCAATTCAGCTATTGAAACTTGTGTGTGCTTCATGAAGTTCTCGTGTTGTGTTTTTCAGCTACATCAATTCATTTATATTCCTCTCTAAGCTGTTTATTCTCATTAGCATTTCATCAAACCTTTTTTCAAGGTTCTTAGTTTCTTTGCATTGGGTTAGAACATGTTCTTTTATCTCAGAGAAGTTTCTTATTACCCACCTTCTGAAACCTGTTTCTGTGAATTCGTCAGACTCATTCTCCATCCAGTCTTGTTCCCTTGCTGGTGAGGAGTTGTGATCCCTTGGAGGAGGAGAGGCACTCTGGTTTTGGGTGTCTTCATCCTTTTTATGGTGGTTTCTTCCCATCTTTGTGGATTTATCTCCCTGTGGTCTTTGTAGTTGGTGACTTTCAGATGGGGTCTCTGAGTGGATGTCTTGTTTGTTGATGAAGTTATTTCTTTCTGTTCCTTAGTTTTCCTTCTAACTGTCAGGCCCTTCTGCTATGGGACTGCTGGAGGTCCACACCAGACCCTGCTTGCCTGGGAATCACCTGCAGTGGCTGCTGAACAGTAAGGATTGCTGGCAGTTTTTTCTTCTGCTATCTTTGTCCCAGAGGGATACCCTCCAGATGTCAGTCTGAGCTCTCCTTTATGAGGTGACTCTTTGGATATAAAGGGATAGGGGAGCTGCTTGAGGAGATAGTCTGTCCTTTATAGGAGCTCAAGTGCTGAGCTGTGAGCTCCATTGTTCCTTTCAGAGCTGCTGGGCAGGTACGTCTAAGTCTGCTGCAGCAGAGCTCATAACCACCTTTTTTTCCCCCAGGTCCTCTGTCCTGGGAAGGTGGGGCTTTATTTATAAGTTCCTGATGCGCTGCTACCTTTTTTCAGAGATGCCCTGCCCAGCGAGGAGGTAGCCTAGTCACAGTCTGCCAGCAGAGGCATTGCTGAGCTGCCATGGGCTCTAACCAGCTGCTGTGTGAACTTCCTTGCACTTTTCTTTATAGGGGTATAGTTAGAACTGCCTTGGTAATGGTGGTCTGCCTCTGTAATGGTGGACTGTCTCTGTAATGGCGGACTGTCTCTATAATGGCGGGCTGCCTCGGTAATGGTGGACTGTCTATAATGGCGGGCTGCCTCGGTAATGGCGGACTGCCTCGGTAATGGTGGACTGCCTCAGTAGTGGTGGACTACCTTGGTAATGGCAGGCGCCCTTCCTCCACAGAGCTGGACCATCCTGGGTCCAGCTGTGCTTGCTGTGAAGCTCTCAGTCCAGAGCGTTTCAGATTGCTGGTCTTTGTTGGGGTGGGACTGGCCAAGCCAGATCTCCTAGCTCCCTGTTTCAGTCCCCTTTTTTCTTCAGTTGCATGGGTGACTCTCTCCCCCAGGTGTTCCAGTCACCAGTTGAAAAAGTGCCCGGATTTGTGTGAGTTTTTGTGTGGATACCGACTGCGCGGGCTGAAACAGCAGTGCTGAGGGCTTGTGGCGCTTTTCCACCCGGGAATCTCCTGGTCTGTGGGCAGTAAAAATCTGTTTGGAAATGTAGTAATCACTCACCCTCTGCATTTTCACTGGGAACTGCAATCCAGAGCTGTTCCTATTAGGCCATCTTGGATCCCTCACATATCTGTTTGTTTTTTTTTTTTTTGAGATGGAGTCTTGCTCTGTCGCCCAGGCTGGAGTGCAGTGGCGTGATCTCAGCTCACTGCAACCTCTGCCTCCCGGGTTCAAGGGATTCTCCTGCCTCAGCCTCTGGAGAAGCTGGGATTACAGGCACCTGCTGCCACACCCAGGTAATTTTTGTATTTTTAGTAGAGACAGAGTTTCACCATGTTGGCCAGGCTGGTCTTGAACTCCTGACCTCATGATCCACCCACCTCAGCCTCCCAAAGTGCTGGGATTAGAGGCGTGAACCACCGCACCTGGCGCCTAATTCCTATTCACAGGTCATGGATGGGAGCTATGGAACTTCTCCCCAGAATACAGGCTGGCCCCATCAGAACGTCAGGGTTCAGGCTCCTAAGAGATGATTCCTCTGTTTGTGCTCCATACCCAAATAATCCATCTTAGTCCACTGTCAGACAACTTCCAGGAATGACAGTGGCTGTAGTCTAGCTGGAAAAACACTGAAGTAGGAGTCAGTGGACCCCGGGACTCTTTTGACTCAGCCACTAACAACTTAGTATGGCCTTGGGAAGAAAAGAAGCTGGAGCGACCATGCCTGTAATCCCAGCACTTTGGGAGGTCAAGGTGGGAGTATGGCTTGAGCCCAGGAGTTTGAGAGCAGCCTGGGCAACATAGCAAGATCCCATCTGTACAAAAAAATTCAAAAAATTATCCAAGTGTTGTGGTGTCCCCCTGTAGTCCCAGCTACTCGGGAGGCCAAAGTGGGAGGATCACTTGAGTCCAGGAGGTCAAGACTTCAGTGAGCCAAGATCATGCCACTGCACTCAAGCTTGGGCTTCAAAGTGAGACACTATCTCAGAAAAACAAAAAAGCTGGAGCTTTTGTTTTCTCATTTGTAAAAGGTGGATGATATTATCTCCTTCACGGAGTTACTGTGAGGATGGAAATACAATTATTATTTTTTCCTCTCCTTTTGGAAATACCATTAGATAAGCATAGTGGCCAGGCGTGGTGGCTCATGCCTGTAATCCCAACACTTTGGGAGGCTGAGGCAGGTGGATCACCTGAGGTCAGGAGTTCAAGACCAGACTGGCCAACATGGTGAAACCCTGGCTCCACTAAAACTACAAAACTTAGCCCAGCATGGTGGCATGTGCCTACAATTCCAGCTACTCAAGAAGCTGAGAATTGCTTGAACCTGGGAGGTGAAGGTTGCCGTGAGCCAAGATCATCCCATGGCACTCCAGCCTGGGCAACAGAGCAAGACTCCATCTTAAAAAAGAAAAGAAAAGAAAAAAAGCCAGGTGTGGTGGCTCACACCTATAATCCCAGCACTTTGGGAAGCCGAGGCGGATGGATCACCTGAGGTCAGGAGTTCAAGACCAACCTGACCAACATGAAGAAACCTCATCTCTACGAAAAATACAAAATTAGCCAAGCATGGTGGTGCATGCCTGTAATCCCAGCTACTTGGGGAGGCTGAGGCAGGAGAATCGCTTGAACCTGGGAAGCAGAGGTTGCAGTGAGCTGAGATCGTACTCCAGCATGGACAACAAGAAGGAAACTCCGTCTCAAAAATAATAGTAATAATAATTAGATAGGCATAGTGCACAAGATAATGTCAGATGACACCTGTGCCACCACTTAGTACCACTTTGAGTCCAGACAGATGACATAGGCCTCTGTGCCTTGGTTTTTCCCCCTGTCAAGTAGGAACCATATGAGGATGTACTCCTAAGATGATGCTCAAGGCTAAATAATGTAACCCACAAAGGCGCCTAGACCAGCACCTCCTGCATTTTAAATACTCTTCCCTTTTGGCTGTTGTTACTGTTATTATTTTACTAACGGGAGTGATTTCTAGCCTGCCAACAAAAGGATCAGAAGTTTATGAACAAGACCATTATTGCTTACCAACTGATTCATAACCCTACTTTTTCTTTTTCTTTTTTTCTTTTTTTTTTTTTTTTTTTTGAGACAGAGTCTCACTCACCCTCCCAGGCTCAAGTGATTCTCCTGCTCAATGTCCTGAGTAACTGGGATTACAGGTGCCCATCACAACACCCAGCTAATTTTTTGTATTTTTAGTAGAGACAGGGTTTCACCATGTTAGCCAGGCTGGTCTCAAACTTCTGACCTCAGGCGATCCACCCACCTCGGCCTCCCAAAGTGCCTGGATTACAGGCATGCGCCACCACCCCCAGCCCATAACCCCAGTTTCTTTTTACCAACTTTGATTGCGGAACTTGGCATAACACCCAGATTCCCATAATACAAGCTGTCTTCCCCAGTTATAACTGCCAGTTTGTTTTCATCTAAGAAAAACAAAATGAGACAAAACAAAAATTGAAATGCTGGTCATTTCTGTGGACAAAAAGGTAAGTATGGCCGGGTGTGGTGGCTCATGCCTGTAATTCCAGCACTTTGAGAGGCTGAGACGGGAAGATCACTTGAAGCCAGGAGTTCGAGACCAGCCTGACCAACATGATGAATCCCCCT
Organism: Cacajao melanocephalus; assembly: GCA_963573385.1. NCBI lineage: Eukaryota > Metazoa > Chordata > Mammalia > Primates > Pitheciidae > Cacajao > Cacajao melanocephalus. Next base: position 43,396 of record CAUYLG010000325.1, on the reverse strand, counting down.
CTCTACTAAAAATGCAAAAATGAGCCAGGCGGGGTGGCATGCACCTGTGGTCCTGACTACTCAGGAGGCTGAGGCAGGAGAATCGCTTAACCAGGGAGGCAGAGGTTGCAGTGAGCAGAGATCACGCCACTGCACTCCAGCCTGGGCAACAAGATCAGAACTCCATCTCAAAAAACAAAACTAATGTGACTGCTATTTTCTGGTTATAATGACAAAGTTCATGTGGAAAAGCTAAGCAATATGAAACAATACAGAGTTAAAGTTTTTAAAAATTACCCCAAATTGGATCAGCAAACCTTTTTTTCTTTTTTTCTTTTGAGACAGACTAGGTCTTGCTGTTGCCCAGGCTGGTGTGTAGTGGCACAATCACAGATGACTGCAGCCTTGACCTCCCGGACTCGCTCTGTGCTCCTGCCTCCTGAGGAGCTGGGACTACAGGTGCACACCCCTACACTCAGCTAATTTTTTTAAATTGTTTTTATAGAGGTGAGCTCTCATTATGTTGCCCAGGCTGGTCTCGAACTCCTGGCCTCAAGTTATCCTTCCACCTCAGTCTTCCAAAGTGCTGGGATTACAGGCATGACTTTATTTGGAGACTGGGTTTTTACAGAGGTCATCAAGTTAAAATGGGTCATGAAGGTGGGGTCCTGATCCCATATAACTGGTATCCTTACTAAAAGGGACATTTGTTGCCAGTAAATGAAAAAGAATAAAATATCTTTTTCTTGAGACAGGGTCTTGTTCTGTCACCCAGGCTGGAGTGTAGTGGTATGATCACAGCTCACTGCAGCCTCAATCTCCTGGGCTCAAGTGATCCTCGCACCTCAGCCTCCTGAGTAGCTGGGACTACAGGTGTGTTCCACCATGCCCAGCTAATTTTCTGTATTTTTTTGTCGAGATGATATCTCACTATGTTCCCCAGGCTGATCTTGAACTTCTGGGCTCAAGCAATCCTCCTGCCTCGGCCTCCCAAAGTGCTAGGATTATAGTCATGAGCCACTGTGCCTGGCCAAAGAAAATTTGCACACACAGACAGACAGACATAGAAGGACGATGGCCACTGCAAGTCAAGGGATGCTTGAGCCAGGAGAGAGGCTGGGACAGATTCTCCCCCAGAGCCTCCAGAGGGAGCCCAGCCTGCAGACACCTGACTTTACACTTCTGGCCTCCCAACTGGGAGACAACAATTTTTTATTTTATTTAATTATTAAGACAGGGTCTCACTCTGTCACCCAGGCTGGAGCACAGTGACGTGATCTCAGCTCACTGCAGCCTCATCCTCCCTGGCTCAAGCAATCCTCCCACCTCAGCCTCCTGAGTAGCTTGGGAACACAGGCACATGCAACCATGCCTGGCTAATTTTTTTTTTCTGAGCTGGATTCTTGCTCTGTCCCCCAGCCTGGAGTGCAGTGGTGCAATCTCAGCTCACTGCAACCTCCATCTTTCGGGTTCAAGCAATTCTGCTTCAGCCTCTTGAGTAGCCAGGATTACAGGCATGTGCCACCACACCCAGCTAATTTTTGTATTTTTAGTAGAGATGGGGTTTCACCACGTTGGCCTGGCTGGTCTCGAACTCCTGACCTCAAGTGATCCTCTCACTCACCCTCCCAAAGTATGGGGATTACAGACATGAGCCACGGTGTCTGGCCTGAGACAACAAATTTGTCTTGTTCTAAGCCATTTAGTTTGTGGTACTTTGTTACATCATCCCCAGCAAAGTGATACCCAAGGAAGAATCCATTTCACTGTTAAAGGACACAGAAGCTCATGCCCTTGGTCATTCCTGAATGTGTAATTAGGTTTTGGCCAGGAGCAGAGACTCATGCCTGTAATCCCAGCACTTTGGAAGGCTGAGATGGGAGGATCACTTGAAGTTTGGAGTTTGAGGCCAGCCTGGCCAACATGGTGAGACCCCATCTCCACACACACACAAATTAGTTGGGTATGGTAGCACGCACCTGTAATCCCAGCTACTCAGGAGGCTGAGGTGGGAGGATTGCTTGAGCCCGGGAGTAACAGGCTGCAGTCAGCTATGATCGTGCCACTGCACTGTAGCCTGGACAACACAGGAAGACCCTATCTCTTATAAAAAAAAAAAAAAAAAAAAAAAAAAAAGGGGGAGGAGGCTTGATCTTGTGTTTTTGTTTCTGTTGTTGTTACTGTGGTTACTATTGTTTTCTATGCCCAGGCTGGAGTGCAGTGGTTCAATCTCGGCTCATTACAACCTCCGCCTCCTGTATTCAAGTGATTCTCCCGCCTCAGCCTTCTGAGTAGCTGGGATTACAGGTGTAAACAACCACACCTGGCTCATTTTTATATTTTTAGTAGAGATGGGGTTTCACCATGTTGGCCAGGCTGGCCTCAAACTCCCGACCTCAAGAGATCCGCCCGCCTCGGCCTCCCAAAGTGCTGGGATTACAGTTGTGGGTCACTGCGCCTGGTTGATTTCATGTTTTGGCTGGGTTGGGCCTGGCAGGTGTATGGTTAATAAAACAGATCTAAATATTTCTAGGCTACCGGTGGGCCGGACACGCACTGACAGCAATGTTGTAGATGGTGATATTGGCTTTGAACGTGGAAGAAAACAAGGTCTTGTCTCCTTTTTTCGCCCGGACGGTGTCAATGAGCTGCTCTAGGAGATAACGGAACAGGTACATGAGGCCCTGTGTACATCCTGGGAAAGGGGTTGTCAACTGCTGAGACCCCAGCCACCACCCAGCCCACCCGGCCAGTGGCTCTTCCATGTTCCTTATAGCTTTGGAGGGGTTCACTAGTCAAAGGAGAATGAATCAAGGAAAATACAGGGCTGGGGCATAATCTTGTCAAACATGACAAGGATTAAGCTTTGGTTTAAGAAAACCCATGGCCGGGCACAGTGGCTCACGCCTGTAATCCCAGCACTTTAGGAGGCTGAAGTGGGAGGATCACCAGAGGTTAGGAGTTCGAGGCCATTATGGCCAACATCTTGAAACCCCCATCTCTACTAAAAATACAAAAATTAGCCAGGTGTGGTGGCACATGCCTGTAGTCCCAGCTACGTGAGAGGCTGAGGCCAGAGAATCCTGGCAGGCGGAGGTTGCAGTGAGCCGAGGCCACACCACTGTACTCCAGCCTGGGTGACACAGTGAGACTCCGTCTAAAACATAAAAAAAATAAATAAGAAATCCGATCCTTCTGCCAGGCATGGGGGTCCACGCCTATAATCCCAGCACTTTGGGAGGCTGAGATGGGCGGATCACAAGGTCAGGAGATCGAGACCATCCTCGCCAACATGGTGAAACTCCATCTCTACTGAAAATACAAAAAAAATTTTGTGGGCGTCATGGCACATGCCTATAGTCCCAGCTACTCGGGAGGCTGAGGCAGGAGAATTGCTTGAACCAAGGAGACAGACATTTTAGTGAGCCGATATCATGTCACTGCACTATAGCCTGGGATTACAGGTGCGTGCCACCAGGCCTGGCTAATTTTTGTATTTTAGTAGAGATGGGGTTTTGCCATGTTAGCCAGGCTGGTCTCCAACTCCTGACCTCAGGTAATCCTCCCACCTAGGCCTCCCAAAATGCTGGGATCGCAGGCATGAGCCACCGTGCCCAGCCTGATTTTTTTCAAGTATTTAAAAATATAAAACCAATAAACATTCTTGTGCAACTCATGAGCTGTATAAAAACAGGTGAGACATCTGTGTGTTTCCCATGTAGATACTATATGCCATGGTTTACAGAGCCCTGGCTGGATGTTTGTTTGTTTGAGACAGAGTCTCTCTCTGTTGGCCAGGCTGGTGGAGTGGTGTGATCTCAGCTCACTACAACCTCTGCTTCCCAGGTTCAAACAATTATCATGCCTCAGCCTCCCTAGTAGCTGGGATTACAGGGACTACCACACCCAGCTAATTTTTTGTATTTTTAGTAGAGATGGGGTTTCACTACATTGGCCAGGTGCTCTCAAGCTCCTGGCCTCAAGTGATCTGCCTATCTTGGCTTCCCAAAGTGCTGGGATCACAGGCATGAGCCCTGGCTACGTACATTTAAGGTATAATGGCATATGGAGGCCAAGGTGGGAGGATCACTTGAGGCCAGGAGATCAAGACTAGCTTGGGAAATATACCAACCAGAGAGATCCTATCTCTACAAAAAAAAAGTTTTTTAAATTAACTGGGCATGTTGGTGGTGCACACCTATAGTCCTAACTACTTGGGAGGCTGAGGCAGGAGGATCATTGAGCCCAGGAGTTCAAGGTTACAGTCAGCTGTCATCACGCCACTGAATTCCAGCTCTGAGACACAGCAAGACCCTCTTTCTAAAAGCTATGAAACATGTTTGTTTTGTTTTCTTGAGACAGAGTCTTGCTACATCGCCCAGGCTGGAGTGCAGTGGTGCAATCTCAGCTCATTGCAACCTCCGCCTCCTGGGTTCAAACAATTCTCCAGCCTCGGCCTCCTACGTAGCTGGGATTACAGGCATGCACCACCAGGTCTGGCTAATTTTTATGTTTTTAGTAGAGACCGGGTTTCACCACGTTGGCCAGGCTTGTCTCGAACTCCTGACCTCAGATGATCCATCCATCTCGGCCTCCCAAAGTGCTGAGATTAAGGGTGTGAGCCACTGAGCCCGGCTTTGGCCTTGTAAAAAATGTTAGTGGCATTTTGATTATAATAGAATACTTCAAAAAACGGTCAAATGCGCAAGCATATGATTGTTTTTGCCAGGACTAGGGGCCAGGACCTTTTCTAATGCTTTCACCTTGTATTCCAGGGCCTTGCAAACAATAGGTGCTTAGCAAGTGCAACAGAAGGCACTCAGACAGTGCCTGATGTGCAGTGCATACACGTCATCATTAGGAAGAAAGAGACAGAGGAAGAACATGGAAAATTCAGGGCAATTGATCAGGTTGACCCCACTGTTGCTAAAAATCAGAGAAGACCAGGCCATGCGCAGTAGCTCATGCCTGTAATTTCAGCACTTTAGGAGGCTGAGGCAGGTGGATCACTTGAGGTCAGGAGTTCAAGACCCGCCTGGCCAACATGGCAAAACCTCATCTCTACTGAAAATACAAAAATTAGCCGGGCGTGGTGGCAGGCGCCTATAATCCCAGCTACTAAGGAGGCTGAGGCAGGAGAATCGCTTCAAACCAGGAGGCGTAAGTTGCAGTTAGATGAGATTACACCACTGCACTCCAGCCTGAGGGACAGAGCAAGACTCCACCTCGGGGAAAAAAAAAAATTCAGGCAAGACCAAGATATCCGCAGATAATGTACCATGTCGCCTTCCCTGTGCACTTTTTCTGCCTCTTGGTAGACAGCTCTAACATCACCATGAGATCCTGGTGAAGGAGGGGTAGATACTGGGGTCGCTACAGTTTAATGAACCATTTTTCCCCCAGAGAGAAATGTTCATCTTCTGTCAAATTCCTTTGAGTGTTTTTCCAACCTCTGCTATGGGCTGTTTACCCTCAGGGCACTTCTCCATGGAGCCACCAGGTGGCGCCATTGCAGCATAAATGAAACAAACTGACCCGAGGTTAGAAACTGTGTTCTACTTGCTTTGAGCTGGGTGGGGTGGCTCAAACCTGTAATCCCAGTGCTTAGGGAGGCTGAGATGAGTGGATCACTTGAGGCCAGGAATTCGAGACCAGCCTGGCAACATGGTGAAACCCTGTCTCTACTAAAAATACAAAAATTAGCCAGGCATAGTGATGCACGCCTGTAATCCCAGCTACTTGGGAGGCTGAGACAGGAGAAGTGGTTGGGAAGCGGAGGTTGCAGTGAGCCAAGATCGCAACACTGCACTCCAGCCTGTGTAACAGAGCGAGACTCCATCTCAAAAAAAAAATTATTCCTAAGGACTGAGAGGGGAAACCGAGGCACACAGACTGGAGTTGGGGTGGGGCTTGGCGAGAGAATGGGTTCAAGTAACCTGCAAAGGACTCTCAGAAAGTCACAGCAACTTAAAAATCATTTATTCTACCTCCCACTTCCACATTTTCCAGATATAGAAACCAAAGCTGAGACGGGGGAGATAACTACCTCAAAAGCACCACGTTGGTGGGGAGCAGGGTTGTCAAAGAAAACACAGGACATCCAGTGAAGTGAGAGTTTTGGACTCTTAGTGTATGTCCCAAATAATGAACGAGACTTAGACTAAAACCTTATTCACTCTTTGTCTTCAAATGTAACTGGGAATCTGTATGATGATTTGCTAGGTCTGACAACCCTCATGAGGGTGAAATGAAGATTAGGAAAATAATTAAATGTAATAAGCAAACATGCAAAATGACGACAACTCTGTTCCCATTTTGCAGACAAGGGAATTGCACGTTAGGGAGGCAACTTGCCAAGGCCACACTTGCAAGCATCAGAGTCAGGATTTGAACCTGGTCCTGATCCAGAGGTCTCAACACCCCCTAGTCCCACTCGTGTGTGTGCGAGTTCTGTCTTGAATATAACCCTCTTCCCATCGTGTAACTGGGCCATTCCCCTCCCCGACATTGAAACTGAAGGACCCCGTCTTCAGCAGGTGCCTCCTGACCCAGCAGATCCCCATGAGCCCAGATCCCTGGGACCTGGTGGCTGCCCTTATCACATTCCCTGACTCCCCATCTTAGCACCCAAGTCTGACCCCCTTCAGGATCTGCAGCTGTGTTACAGGAAAGAGGACCTGAACCAGACCCCAAAGGAGGGTTCTTGGATTTCGTGCAAGAAACAACTCAGGGTGAGTCCATAAAGTGAAAGCACATTTTTTTTGATTGGTTGTTTTTTTTTTTTTTTCTTTTTTGAGATGGAGTCTCACTCTGTTGCCCAGGCTAGAGGGTAGTAGTGTGATCTTGGCTCACTACAACCTATGCCTCACTTGAGGTCAGGAATTTGAGACCTGCCTGGACAACATGGTGAAACCCCATCTCTACTAAAAATACAATTAACTAGGAATGGTGGTGCACGCCTTTAATCCCAGCTACTCAGGAGGCTGAGGCAGGAGAATTGCCTGCACCCAGGAGGTGGAGGTTGCAGTGAGTCGAGATCATGCCACTGCACTCTAGCCTGTCAGAAAGAGCAAGACTCTGTCTCAAAAATAAAAATAGTTTTAAAAAAGAATGAATGAAAGACAAGAAGGCCTAGATACAAGGAATAAGTTACAGTAATCAATAGTGCACAAGGGAAACTACAGTGAATGAGAATTTATTTGTGTATTTCAAAATAGCTAGAAGAGAAGGATTTTCATGTTCCCAAAACAAAAGATAAATATTTGAGGTGATGATTGTCTCGGTTACCCTGATTTGATCATTACATATTGTCTACAGCTGGGGTCCCCAACCCCCCTGGCCACGGATCAGTACCAGTCTGTGGCCTTTTCTGTTTCTGGTTTTTTTCATTGCACCATCTCACTCTGTGCAATGGTGAGATCTCCGGTCAATGTACCCTCCACCTCCGAGGTTCAAGCAATTCTCCTGCCTCAGCCTCCTGAGTAGCTGGGATTTCGGGCATGTACCACCACACCCGGTTAATTTTTGTATTTTTAGTAGAGACAGGGTTTCACCACATTGGCCAGGCTGGTCTCGAGCTCTATTCAGGTGATTCGCCCGTCTCGGCCTCCCAAAGTGCTGAGATTACAAGTGTAAGCCATCGCTCTCAGCTTTTTTTATTTTTATTTTTAGATGGAGTTTCGCTCTTGTTACCCAGGCTGGAATACAACGGCGTGATCTTGGCTCACTGCACCCTCCGCCTCCTGGATTAAAGTGACTCCTGCCTCAGACTCCTGAGTAGCTGGAATTACAGGTGTGAGTCACCACACCAGGCTAATTTTTGTATTTCTAGTAGAGACAGGGTGTCTCCATGTTGGTCAGGTTGGTCTCAAACTCCTGACCTCAGGTGATCCACCCACCTCAGTCTCCCAAAGTGCTGGGATTACAGGCGTGAGCCACTGCACCCAGCTTACCTGTTAGGAACTGGGCAGGCAGCACAGCAGGTGAGCAGTGGACAAGCGAGGGAGGCTTCATCTGTGTTCACAGCCACTCCTCATCGTTGGCATCACCGCCTGAGCTCCACCTCCTGTCAGATCGGTGGCAGTGTTAGATTCTCACAGGAGTGCAAACCCTACTGCAAACAGCACATGTGAGGGCCTGCGCTGCATGTTCCTCATGAGACTCTAATGCCTGATGATCTATCACTGTCTCCCTTGCCGCCAGAAGGGACAATCTAGTGTCAGGAAAACAAGCTCAGGGTTCCCACTGATTCTACGTTATGGTGAGTTGTGTAAGTATTTTATTATGTATTACAATGTAATAATAATAGAAGTAGGCCGGGTGCAGTGGCTCATGCCTGTCATCCCAGCACTTTGGGAGGCTGAGGCAGGTGGATCATGTGAGGCCAGGAGTTCAAGACCAGCCTGGCCAACATGGTGAAACCCCATCTCTGCTAAAAGTACCAAAACTAGCCAGGCATGGTGGCAGGCACCTGTAATCCCAGCTACTTGGGAGGTTGAGGCAGGAGAATTGCCTGAACCCAGGAGCAGAGGTTTCAGTGAGCCAAGATCACAGCATTTTGGGACGGTGAAGTGGGCAGATCATCTGAAGTCAGGAGTTCAAGACCAGCCTGGCCAAATGGTGAAACCCCCGGGTCTAATAAAAATACAAAAATTAGCTGGGTGTGGTGGTAGGTGCCTATAATCCGAGCTACTTGAGAGGCTGAGGCAGAAGAATTGCTTGAACCCAGGAGGTGGAGGTTGAACTCAGCAGTGAGCTGAGATCATGTCCCTGCACTCCAGCCTGGGTGACAGAGCAAGATTCTGTCTCAAAAAAAAAAAAAAAAAAAAAAAAAGGCAAGCCAGTAACAATGGCTTATACCTGTAATCCCAGAACTTTGGGAGGCCAAGGTGGGAGGATCACTTGAGGCTAGGAGTTCCAGGTAAACCTGGGCAGCATAGCAAGACCCCATCTCTACAAAACATTTTTTAAAAAGTTAGCCAGGCACAGTGGCATATGCCTGTAGACTCAGCTACTCAGGAGGCTGAGGCAAGAAGATTGCTGGAGCCCAGGAGGTTGAGGCTGCAGTGAGCCATGCTTGTGCCACTGCACTCCAGCCTGGGTGACAGAGTGAGACCCTGTCTCTCAAAAAAAGAATTCAGAGTAGAGAAAGGTATGAATGGTAAGTTCAAGCATGCCACGTACCACATTTCCTGCAGCAGTCTTGATGCATGCCCCATGAAATCTACATTCATTTCCCAGCGCTGCCTTAACAAAGTACCCCAAACTGTGTGGCTTCAACCAGAGACTTATTCTCACAGTTCTGGAGGCCAGGAGTCTGAAATCAAGGGGTTTTTGTTTGTTTTTCCTGTGAAAGCTGTGAGGGAGGATCTTTCCCAGATCTCGCTCCTGGATTCTCGTAGCCTCCAGAGTTCTTTGGCTTGTAGGTGGTCTTCTGTCTCTGTCTTGACATCGTCTTCCCTTTATAGGTGTCTGTGTCCACGCATCCCCTTTTTATAAGGACACCAGGCATATGGGATTAGGGTTCACCCTCATCACCTCAGCTTAGCTTGATCACATGTGAAGAGCCTATTTCCAAATAAGGTCCCATCCACAGATGCTGCGGTGCAGGGCTTCAGCGTCTTTTGGGGAGACACAGTACAACACATAATACTATAGATTTGCAAATATTTTTAGTTTGGGTTTCTGGGTTCTATTTTTTCTTTTTCACATCAGATGGGTGATGTGATGATGTAACAAGTTTTGAGGAAGGCACATATCACACAATAGCATGAAAACCCAATCGTCATGCTTAGGTTTTGGCTTTTTAATTTTAATTTTAATTTTTCTTGAGGCAGGATCTTGCTCTGTCACTCAGGCTTGAGGGCAGTGGTGCAAACATGGCTCACTGCAGCCTCAACCTCCTGGGCTCCAGCGATCTTCCCACCTTAGCCTCCCAAAGTGCTAGGATTACAGGCATGAGCCACCATGCCCAGCTAGTCCCTATTTTTTGTTTGTACCTTGCTCTTTTTACTCAAAAATATACCTTTGCAGCTGGGCATGGTGGCTCACACCTCTAATACTTAGCACTTTGGGAATCCGAGGCAGGTGGATCACTTGAGGTCAGGAGTTCAAGACCAGCCTGGCCAACATGGTGTAACATCTTCTCTACTAAAAATACAAAAATAAGCTGGGCATGGTGGTACGTGCCTGTAATCCCAGTGACTCAGAAAGCTGAGGCAGGAGAATCACTTGAACCCTGGAGGTGGAGGTTGCAGTGAGCCAAGTTCATACTACTGCACTCCAGACTGGGTGGCTAAGTGAGACTCTGACTCAAAAAAAAAAAAAAATACACACACACATATATATATATATATATACACACACACACACACACATAATACACATATACACACACACACATACACACACACCCCTTGGCAATCTTTATATATATCAGCATGCACTGGTACAATTTAAACTCTATTGTAGATTTCATTTAGATTAATTCTATCTAAATACTATTCTATTAAGTTCTACAATTAAAAAATAGGCGATGCATTTAAATGATTCAAAGTTGAAAAGCTATGGAAGGATACAGAACTGAGTCTCCCATATGGCAGCCAGTGGCATATGTGTTTATTGAAATCTAAGTGAGGCCAGGCACGGTGGCTCATGCCTATAATCCCAGCGCTTTGGGAGGCCGAGTCAGGTGGCTCACCTGAGGTCAGGAGTTTGAGACCAACCTGACCAACATGGTCCCCATCTCTACTAAAAACAAAAAAAAGTAGCCAGATGTTGTGGTGGGCTCCTGTAATCCCATCTACTTGGGAAGCTGAGGCAGGAGAATTGCTTGAACCCCAGGGGGCAGACGTTGCAGTGAGCCAAGATCACGCAACTTCACTCCAGCCTGGGCAACAGAATGAAACTCCATCTCAAAAAAAAAATAATAATCTAAATGAATTAACATTAAAGAAAATGAATGATTTGGTTCTTTGGCTGCGTGGGTCACATTTCAGGTGCTTCACAGCTGCAGGTGGCCCTGAAACATGGTCCTCATTGCAAAAAGTTCTATTGGTTGGTGCTGGTGCAGCCTTAAAGCCTCTCTCCCACCCCTCTTGAAAGCCAACCACTGTTAGGGTTTTTTTGGTGATTCCTTTCCGAGATGATCTGTGCACACAATCAGCACACAGAGTTAATATATCCACTTAAAAAAACCCAGCGTCTCCCATGTAGTGCGAATGACTGTGTAGTAGTCCATGGAATGGAATGTATTCAGCTAGTTTCATAATGAAGGGCTCCTGAGTTTTTCCCAGATTTCCTCTCTTACAAATATTCTCCTGTGAACACCATTCTCTCTGCAGAGTAAATTCTTAACAGTGGAATTCCCTGGCCACAAGGTTTATGTTTTTTCTCGTTTGTTTTCTCTTTTCTTCTTTTTTTTTCTTTTCTTTCCTTTCCCTCCCTCTATTCCCTCTCTTTTCCTCTTCCTACCTCTTTCCCTCCCTTTCCCCCATGTCTTTTCCTCCTCTCTTCCCCTTTTTCTCTCCCCTACTCTTCTCTTTCTTTTACAAGGTCTTCTATGCAATGGCATGATCCTAGCTCACTGCAGCCTCGAACCCCTGGGCTCAAGTGACGCTCTTGCCTCAGCCTCCCAGGTAGCTGAGACTAAGGCCTGTACCACCATGCCCTTCTATTTTTTTCTTTTCTTTTTTGTGGAGATGGGTCTTACTATGTTGTCCAGGCTCATTTTCATCTTGCTCAAGGGTACCTGGGTGGAACTTAGTGAGTCACTTGAAGCCCTTGTCATTGTGTTGAAGTTTTGTGTCCGTCTCCTCCATGCTGGGGAGAAGATTTAAAACTTCTATCCCCTTTTCAAGCAGATCGGTGACTTTAAAAAGCATACAAACGTCGGGAGGCCGAGGAGGGAGGATCACTTGAAGTCAGGAATTTGGGACCAGGGTGGCCAAGATGGTGAAACCCTGTCTCTACTAAAAATACAAAAATTAGCTGGGTGTGGCGGTGCATGCCTGTAGTCCCAGCTTCTTGGGAGGCTGAGGCAGGTGAATTGCTTGAATCTGGGAGGTGGAGTTTGCCATGAGTCAAGATTGCGCCACTGCACTCCAGCCAGGTACAAATAGCAGCTTTAGACTTAATCCCGCAAGACCCCTGGGCACGTTCAGCAGTGGATCTCCCGATTCTGCCTCAGTTTCCAGTGTCTTCTCAGAGAGGCCTGGAGTGGAGCATCTGAAGCCGGGGCTGGATGTCTTGCTGCATAAATGCACTGTCCACTTCCAGCTCTGCCGTCAGCCTGGGTAGGGAGAAGACCCATGTCAGGGGAGAGCCGTCTTCCTCCTAAAGCCCCACCTGCCTGATGGCTGAGACTTATGCATCCTTTCTGGAACTCCCAGGGGCCCCTGAACTTGTTGTTTGCTAAATGTGCAAGCAAGGATTGCCTGTACCTCCCCTCGGACCTTCCTGCTGCTCCCTACAGAGCTGTCTGAAGCCTGGAAATGTTGATTTGCCTTTGGAGAAATTCTAGTTTCATCTGCCCCAGACTCATCACAAGTACAGTAACAGCCAGCGCTCTGGAACTTTCTGGAGCCTGTTCCAGCAGACATGAAGTCCCTTCTTCAAGTCCTCTCTGTAACCCCATATGAGATGAGGAAACTGAGGCAGATGAGCTCATGAACACTAAGTGCCAGAGCTTGAGTTCAACTTGTCTCAAAGTCTGTGGGATTTAAGGTTGGTGTGGGAAGGGTTCTGTTTGGCACTCCCTCCCCTAGTGTGTGGGGGTTGGGTCCTGGGTTGCCTGGAGAGCCCCAGCTTACACCTGCTGTCCTGATGCATTTATAACTAGTGTTCTCTTTAACTGCAAAGTGTTGTGGTTTGGGTGAGAAATTCTGTGCTTGCCCTGCTCACGTGTACCCTGAGGAAGCTCTGACACCACAGCACAGCCTCTGAGGCAGACTGGAGAAAGCCATCGCTAGGATGTGCCTGTCGGCAGGAAGAGCTGCGAGCATCTACATCCACATGTAGACATATCTGTACACATACATTCATATACACACATCCATGTATATACACGTCTTTACACACATCCGTACACACACGTCCGTATACACGTTCATACACATGTCTACATATAGACACATCCATGTACACATCCATATCCACACATTCGTATGCACATACCTGTGTGTATCTATACACACACACAAACTTCTGTATACACACACATCCATGTACAGATGCATCTGTACACACATCTGTACACATCTGTGGGGATCAGGGAAAGACAGCATTAAGTAGTGTTGGTCTGATAATATCAAGTGTTGTTTTGACATCGTTTGGGTGAACTGATCAGCTAGTGGCCATCAGAGGGGTGTGTGGGGTGGGTCTGCAGGTTGGCAGGGCCATCAAAGACGGTATTTACAGTTGCTCATGGCTTTTCTAGAGGATCTCCCATGTGGGGCCTTAGAGTGTGTAGTCAGCTGTCTCCATGGACCACCTGCCAGTGTCTGCACCACTGACCAACAAAGTTCTGGCTTCACTGGCCTTCTCAAGGACTTTGAATAGTACTACAAGAAACACTAGCGTGCCATCATTCGACGTGTCTGGTCACCACGTGGAGATCAGTTACCAGTGGTGGGATGGGAGCCGGGAGAGCCAGGAGGATGCTGCAGTGAGACAGGCGCGATGACCAGGGCTGGAGCTGGTGCGGCAGCAGAGGTGGCAGGAGGAGTTGATTCTAGTCACATTCCATAGCAACGGTCGACTGAGTTCCTGATGGATTGAACGAGGGGGTTGTCAAGGAGAGAAGAGGAGTCCTTTGTATTTATGTCTGAGTTTGTAACACAGGTTTCTAATTTTGAGAAAATCTTGAGTTTAAAAAATTGGGGAAGGGCTGGGCACAGTGGCTCACACCTGTAATCCCCGCACTTTGGGAGGCCAAGGCGGGCAGATCACTTGGGATCAGTAGTTTGAGACCAGCATGGCCAACATAGTGAAACCCCGTCTCTACTAAAAATACAAAAATTAGCTGGGCACAGTGGTGTGTGCCTGTAATCCCAGCTACTTGGGAGGCTGAGACAGGAGAATCACTTGAACCCGGGAGGCAGAGATTGCAGTGAGCCAGGATCCCGCCACTGTGCTCCAGCCTGAGTGACAGAATGAGACTCTGTCTCAAGAAAAACACTGGAGAAGGATCAGCAAAGAAAGCCATTAGCTGGGCTCTCCTGCCCTCTCTCCGGTCCCAGCTTGTGTGGTCATGGCTGGGCTTGCTGGCCAAGCCTATCCTCCCAGGTGACACTGAGGCCTTTTCAGGGCTGGAGTGACCTGCAGCCACCCACGGGTGGTGAGGCTGAGTGGTTCCAGGCAAGCTGGAGATGAAACTGGTGATGGTGGCAGCCCCGTCATCTTTACAGGGAACCTCACGCAGCAGGCGGGCAGCAAGCTGGCCTTCTCTGCATCGCTGAGCCATCTGCTGAGTGACCAGGCCCATGTGACAGGTAGGAGACGAGACTGCTTGTGCCCCATCTCCTCCGTGGCCAGGCTAGGGTGTGGGCCAAATGCCTCCTGATGGTCTTCATCACCCCAGCCTCTCAATATCAACATCCCCTCTAAGGACAGACGCAGGCTCAGTGTCAGCCCCCAGAACCTCCCCCAACCTCCAACTGCCCCTACAAACTTTAAAATAGCAGCTTTTGGGCTGTTTTTATTCTCACCCACGGTAAGAAACATGTAACATTTTGACCTATAATACACTGGCATTTAAACAAACACACACAGGCTGAGCAGGTGCTGGCCCTGTGCTGGAGCTGGGGTGGTGGCACCTGGGTGTGCTGCTTATAGATTCTGAAAGATTACAAGGTAAGAACAGGAGCTGGCGCTGGGGGCACTTGGAGCGGTGGCTGTTGACCACCTCATGTGAGTGTCTGGGAGTCATAATAGCTGTCCCAGTTCCACCTGTGTGTTCTGGCTGACCTTCAGTGTTGCAGAAGCAGAAGCTTCAGAAGGTGAAATTTACCAGACAACCCATGATGCGTGGTCAATTCTTTTCTCAACTGTTCTATTTGATTTTTTTTTTTTGAGACAGATTATTGCACTGTTGCTGGGACTGGATGCTATGGTGCAATCTTGGCTCACTGTAACCTCTGCCTCCTGGGTTTAAGTGATTCTCCTGCCTCAGCCTCCCGAGTAGCTGGAATTACAGGTGCCCACCACCACACCCAGTTAATATATTTTTTTTGTATTTTTAATAGAGGCCCTCCTAAAGTGCTGGGATTACAGGCATGAGCCACTGCACCCGGCCTCATTCTACTTTATTTTTGGGCCAAGCACAGTGTCCCATGCCTATAAGCCCAGCACTTTGAGAAGCCAAGGAAGGAGGATTGCTTGAACCCAGGAGTTCAAGATCAGCCTGGACAACATGGTGAGACCCCTGTTTCTAAAAAAAAAAAAAAAAAAATACAAAAATTAGCCAAGTATGGTGGCACATGTCTGTAGTACCAGCTACTTGGGAGGCTTAGGTGGGAGGATCGATTGAGCCTGGGAGGTCAAGGCTGCAGTGAGCCATGATCAGGCCTGTCTGTGGCCTGTCGTGCAGGGTACAGGTGTTGGCTCTTCAAGGAGCCCCCAACCCCAAGGCCCTTGGGGGATTCCCGAGTCCCCTCTTTGCCTGGGGCTGGGGGTTTTGGTCCCCAGGGGCTGACCCTTTCATCTGCCTGCTTTCTATCCCTGCAGCACTGCTGGAGAGGAAGGAGGAGGATGGACAGTGGGTGGCCGCCCTGGGTGCCGAGCTCTTCGTGCCAGGGCTGGGGGGGCTGCGTGCCCTTGGCCTGCTGCAGCAGTGGGGCCGGCTCTGGACCAACTCCCTGAGGATGCAGCACAGCCTCCTGGGCAAGGCACTGCGTGCCTGGCTGCAGGGCAGGTGGAGGTAGCAGGGCCCGCCCTGTTTCCTATAGCTGTGGCTCTGCGAGCTAAGATACACTGTCACCCTGGAGTTTTCCATTAGTCATTCTGTGGGCTCTGAGTAGGAATTCATACCTGTTCATTAAAAAAAAAAAAAAAAAAGGTGTGTCTGTTGAAAGGACATTCACCCATCTCTTAAGACCTCCCCACCAACAGGTTCTAATGGAGTGACGGGTGAAGCAGAGCACAGGGCCATGGGTGGCATGGCTGAGGCCAGGCTGTGCTGGGTCCTCCTCCTCTTGGAGCCGTGGTGGAAGGCTGCCTGGCAGAGGAGGGCAGAGGTCTCTGGATCGATCCTCACAGCTCAGGCAAAGCAGCCAGCGCATGAGTGCAGCACCAGCCAGAGGCTGCAGACAGCGGCTCAGACGGAGCCTACAGGCTGGAGCTGGGCCACGAGCTCCACTGCACGCAGATCCCGACCTTCAGCCAAAAGGTGGATGCCCAGGCCAGGTGGGATGTCCGGAGAGAGCACCAGAGTCGGGCAAATGGTGATCTGAGTACCCTGAGTTCATCTCCAAAGAGATGAACTTGCTCCCAATAGCATAGCCATATAGGAGGGGTCCAGGGCTGGCACCTCAGCCTCAGTCTTATGTCTATTCATCCAGGGTTGCTTTAGCCCAGGAGGCAGAGGTTGCAGTGAGCCAAGATGGTGCCACTGTACTCCAGCCTGGGCAACAGAGTCAGATCTTATCTCTAAAATAAATAATAAATTTTTTAAAAAAACCACCAAGGCCGGGTGCAGTGGCTCACACTTGTAATCCCAGCACTTTGGGAGGCTGAGGCAGGTGGATCACAAGGTCAGGAGTTCGAGACCAGCCTGGCCAACATGATGAAACCCCATCTCTACTGAAAATACAAAAATTAGCCAGACGTAGTGGCAGTTGCCTGTACTCCCAGCTACACTGGAGGCTGAGGCAGGAGAAGCGCTTGAACTGGGGAGGCGGCGCTTGCAGTGAGCGGAGATTGTGCCACTGCACTCCAGCATGGGTGACAGAGCACACTCCGTCTCAAAAAGAAAGAAACAGCAAAATAGTGCTTCCTACAGAACAGTCTCCTCAGAAAACCGAACTGATGTCCCCGGAGTGGGTGGCTGTGAGGGGGCCCAGAGACTGGGTAGGCAGGGCCTCCATGGACAGTTCACTGCTTGTGTGTGTCCCAGGTCCAGCTCTGGCACGAGTACGACTCGGGCCACCTGCGCTCACCGCTGGAGGCGAGTTACAGGAAGCACTGGGACGAGAGCAGCAACGAGAGGCATCTCTGTGTCAGCCAGACCTTCAAGAATGACTCGGGGCCCATCCTGAGCAATCACTTTGTGGAGGTGAGCCTGGCTACTGCAGCAGAGCCGTGCCCTATGAGTCCAGTGTGGACGGTGGGAGCTGGGAACCCCGCATGGCCCTCTGGCCCTGGCTGCAAGGATGTAGGCAGCTGAAACTCGGCCTCGGTGACCTTCCCTTTTGCATCTCCAGCCCCACGTCTCCAGGGGTGAAAAATGTTTGTCACAGTGCCAAGGACTGGAAGGAGGGCTTGGGAAAAACAGATTTCCAACTGTAAAAATGCATTTTGGAAACAATGATTTCGCTTTTAGTTTTTCCCGGACGGTGGGTTCTTTTACTGAGTTAGGAATGATGGTGAGCTCAGCAGCTGAGCAGGTGGCGGTTCTTCTACAGCACACATTTAACCTTGTACATTTATTTTAAAAATGGTTTAGATTTCTTTTCCCTTTTCACATCCAGTCCTGCAAATGGTTTTTTGTTTTGTTTTGTTTTGTTTTTTTGAGATGGAGTCTTGCTCTGTCACCAGGCTAGAGGACAGTGGCAGGATCTCGGCTCACTGTAACCTCCGCCTCCGGTGTTCAAGTGATTCTCCTGCCTCAGCCTCCCAAGTAGCTGGGACTACAGGCATGCATCACAACGCCTGGCTAATTTTTGTATTTTTAGGAGAGAGGGGGTTTCACCAGGTTGGCCAGGATAGTCACCATCTCTTAACCTCATGATCCACCCACCTTGGCCTTCCAAAGTGCTGGGATTATAGGTGTGAGCCACCGTGCCTGGCCACAAATGGTCTTTTAAATATTAACTTTTAATTGTGGTTAAATATACGTTGTGTAGAATGTACCATTGTTACCTTTGTTAAGTCTCGTGGTGTGACCTGCGTTTTCATTCTACTGCAGCCATCACCACTATTCATCTGCAGAACTTGCAAAACTGCAAGCCTGTACCCATTAAATGCTGACTCCCCATTCGCTCCTGCCCCCACTCCTTGGCAACCACCATTCTACTTTGTGTTTTGGGCTTTTGACTACTCTAGGCACCATATAGAAGTGGAACCATACACTATTTGCTCTTGCTTTTTTTTTTTTGAGATGGAGTTTGGCTCTTCTTACCCACAATGGAGTGCAGTGGCACCATCTCGGCTCACTGCAACCTGCGCCTCCTGGGTTCAAGCCATTCTCCTGCTTGAACCTTCAGCCTTCCAAGTAGCTGGGATTACAGGTGCATGCCACCACACCTGGGTAATTTTTTGTATTTTTGGTAGAGACAGGTTTTCACCATGTTGGCCAGCCTGGTCTCGAACTCCTGACCTCAGGTGATCCTCACGCCTCGGCCTCTTGAAGTGCTGGGATTACGAGTGTGAGCCACCACGCCAGCCTGTCCTTTTTTTGACTGGCTTATTTCACTTAGAATGTCCTCAAGGCTCATCCATATCATAGCATGTGTCAGAATTTCCTTCCTTTTTTTTTTTTTCAAGATGGAGTCTTGCTCTGTCAACCAGTCTGGAGTGCAGTGGCGTGATCTCGGCTCACTGCAACCTCTGCTTCCCGGGTTCAAGCAATTCTCCTGCCTTACCCATCCGAGTAGCTGAGATTACAGGCACCCACCATCACACCTGGCTAAGTTTTGTATTTTTAGTAGGACAGAGTTTCACCATGTTGGCCAGGCTGGTCTCGAACTCCTGACCTCGTGATCCACCTGCCGCCTCCTCCCGAGTAGCTGAGATTACAGACACCCACCATGCGTGGGTAATTTTTGTATTTGTAGTAGAGACGGGGTTTTGCCATGTTGTCCAGGCTGGTGTCAAACTCCTGACCTCAAGTGATCTGCCTGTCTCAGCCTCCCAAACTGCTGGGATTACATGCGTCAGCCACTGCGCCCAGCCTCACTGAAAGTCTCACTGAGATGGTTGTGGGGTGGCATGGGAGGGAATTCCATCTCACAGCAGAGTTTGAGAAACGTTTTCCAACAACATCTTAGGCTCTGTGGCCCTGAAGTCTCTGCTGCAGCTACTCCATCTGCTGCTGTGGTGTCATGAAAGCAGCCACGGGAATAGGACGTGAACGTGTTACAGGAAAGGGATCTCGATCCAGACCCAAGAGAGGGTTATTGGATCTTGTGCAAGAAAGAATTCAGGGCTGCTGGTGCCCATTTTTATGGCTATTTATTGATGACACGCTAAACAAGGGGTGGGTTATTCATGCCACCCTTTTTTAGACCATATACGGTAACTTCCTGACATTGCCACCATATTTGTAAACTGTCATAGCGCTGGTGGGAATGTAGCAGTGAGGACGACCAGAGGTCACTCTCGTCGCCATCTTGGTGGGTTTTGGCCAGCTTCTTTACTGCAATCTGTTTTATCAGCAAGGTCTTTATGACCTGTAACTCTCTCTCTCATTTGTTTTACTGTTTGCAATGGAGTCTTGCTCTCTTGCCCAGGCTGGAGTGTAATGGTGCAATCTCAGCTCACCATAACCTCTGTCTCCCAGGTTCAAGTGATTCTCCTGCCTCAGCCTCCCCAGTAGCTGGGATTATAGGCATGTACCACCATGCGCAGCTAATTCTTGTGTTTTTTAGTAGAGATGGAGTTTTCACCATGTTGGCCAGGCTGGTCACAAACTCCTGACCTCAAGTGATCTGCCCACCTCAGCCTCCCAAAGTACTGGGATTACAGGCATGAGCCACTGCACCTGGGCATGACCTATATCTTGTGTGACCTCCTATCTCATCCTGTGACTTAGAATGCCTAACCATCTGGGAATGCAGCCCAGTAGGTCTCAGCCACATTTTACCCAGCCTCTATTCAAGATAGAGCTGCTCTGGTTCAAATGTCTCTGACAAACAGGCAGGGCTGTGTTCCAATAAAACTTTATTTACAACAGGTGTAGGCTGTGGTTTGCCAACCTGTTTCACGTCAGCCAGGACATCTTTGTCTTCCCAAAGTCTTTCTCCAGCTGTCTTCCCCAGACCCCTCCCCGCTGCCTGCCCCACCTCCTGATTGGTTTCTCTGTGTTTCCTCTGTGGGTTCCTTGTTGCACATATAGTTAGTTGGAGTAACTGCGTTGGTCATCAAACCTGCTGCTTCAAGAGGATCTGAGTTCCTTCCACCACAGGGACACAGATGGCACTGATAACCCCAGGGTGTGTGGGAGCCAGTGCCAGCTGGCCCCGGGCTGGCTTTCTCTGCACACGCGGTCCAATGTCTCCTCGGTGTCATTCCAGGTCTTCATGGACGTTGACAACGACAGCTCAGGCTCTGAGCGTTCTGGACACATCCTGATGGGACCCACATCTCTCAACTACTCTGTGAGGTGCTGTTACCATGATGGGCACCTGGAGCTCTCTGGCCAGAGCTGGCAAAGCAGTGAGGCTTTGTTGTGGGTGGGGTTCCCAGGCGAGGCCTCCCTGAGCGCAGAACTGCAGATACATGGTAAGGCACCCAGCACACAGCCCCGGGACTGGGGAGCTGGCTTCCTCCATGCCTGGGCCAGCCCAGCAGCCTCAGGCCTGGACCCAGGTGGCACCCCATCAAGCCCAGTGTGGCCCTGGGCTCTGGGACACCCAGGACAGCTTTTTCCATCGATGGCCTCATTCCCATCGTCAGTGGATTAGTTTCCTAGGACTGCAACCAAGTTCCACACACCAGATGGCTTAAACACAGAAATCTTAGCCAGATGTGGTGGCACATATGTGTGGTCCCAGCTACTTGGGAGACTGAGGCAGGAAAATTGCTTGAGCCAGAAGGTCGAGGCTGCAGTGAGCTATGATTGCAGCACTGCGCTCCAGCCTGGGTGACAGAATGAGACCCTGTCTCAAAATAAAAACAAACAATCCACAGTGGATTGAGGGCCCGTCCGGGTTGAATATGACATTATTTTCACTTGATTCCATCTGTAAAGACCCTATTTTTATTTATTTATTTATTTTTGAGATGGAGTCTCACTCTGTCACCCAGGCTGGAGTGCAGTGGTGTGATTTTGGCTCACTGCAACCTCCGCCTCCCATGTTCAAGCGATTCTCCTGCCTCAGCCTCCTGAGTAGCTGAGATTACAGGTGCACCACCACATCAAGCTAATTTTTGTATTTTTAGTAGAGGCAGGGTTTCACGACGTTGGTCAGGCTGGTCTCAAATTCCTGACCTTGTGATCTGCCTGCCTAGGCCTCCCAAAGTGCTGGGTTTACAGGTGTGAGCCACCGCGCCCAGCCAAGACCCTATTTTTAAATAAGGTTGTATTCATAGGACAGAGGGCAAGGGGCGTGGGACTTCAATATCTCTTTTGGGGGACACAGTTCAACCCATTATGGGGGAAAGATAAAAGCAATAAGGGGGGCCAGCATGGGCTGGGCACTTACTGCCTACACACCAGGCAAGCTGTGTACACAAGAGAGCTCAGTACAGTACAGCTGTCCCGATCACACAGGGGAATGCCACAGCTCTTAGAGGGGGCCTGCGAGCCATCAGAACCTGCACCCTTCCCCCATCCGACCTCGTCTCCCAGCCCCCAGCCCCACCTGTTCCACTCCTTGCTATTCTTTAACATACCAGGCTTGCTGCTGCCCCAGGACCTTGGCACAGGCTGATCCTGCCACCTGGAATGCCTCTCTCCCACACACCTACCTGGTTCCCTCACCTTCCTTAGGTATTTTTCCAATGTCATCTCAGGGAGGCCTCTTTTCCACCTCCCCGACCCCTCCCATCCCCTCCCACCCTCTCCCCAGCTCTGTCATTTGAACACACCATGTAGCATACAAATACCTTTGTTCCTCATTCTCTCTACACTAGAATTACCAGAATGTATGCTCCATGAGGGCAGGGATGATTTTTGTCTGCTTTGCCCCAGGGCACATAGAAGGTGTTGAATGTGCATGAATGAGCCTATGAGGTAGGGTTAGGAACACCATTCCCATTCTGCAGATGAAGAATGGAGGCTCAGAGAGGCTGAGTCACCTGACCCAGGCCACACAGCTGGAAATGACAGAGCAAGGATTGAACGTGAAGCCACCCTCTGACCCCCATATAGATTATGGAGACCTGGCTCTTGACCATTCAGGACCCCTGGGTCACCCTAGTCCCCTAGGGCATCTTCTATTGGCCTCAATTTTTTCTTTTATTTTGGGGGCCAGGTGTGATATCTCACACCTGTAATCCTAGAACTTTGAGAGGCCAAAGCAGGTAGATCATTTGAGGTCAGGAGTTTGACACTAGCCTGACCAGCATGGTGAAACCCTGTCTCTACGAAAATAAAATAGCTGGGCATAGTGGTACGTGCCTGTAGTCCCAGCTACTCGGGAGGCTGAGGCACAAGAATCACTTGAACCTGGGAAGTGGAGGTTGCAGTGAGCTGAGATCGCGACACTGCACTCCAGCCTGGGTGACAGAGTGAGACTGCATCTCAAAAAAATAAATAACAAACAAGAAAAAACTACTTATTTTTGGCCCTCAGCTTCCTGAGGGGTGAATGGAGGACTGGAACACATGAGGAAATTGTCCCCAGTCTGAGCTGACCTCAGAATTTGTTGTGGACAGGGTGGCCAAGTGATGGGAGGTCATTCTGGATGAACACCTCCACGCTGCTCTAGTTCCCGAGCCAGGATGCCTGGCTTGGCCACCCCCAGTCAGGGGTGACCTCTCCCTCCTCCCATTGCTGTCTACAGTCTGCTGTCCCCCCTCTCGGGGACACTTTCCGCCTGTCGTTAACATTCTTGGTGTCTCTGACAGCCGGGCATGGGAACTGTGTCCCCTCCCTCCTCTGGCCCTGCATGTAGTAGGTACATGTGGTTGAATGTTGAATGAGGAAGGAAGGAAGCATTTCCCAGGCCTCCTGCACACCCCACAGGTGGTCATCTCCCATGTGTTACCCCATTTACTCTGAACGCTGTCCCTTGAGGAGGGTGGGCTGTGCCCACCTTATAGACAAGGAAGTCGAGGTTCGGAGCTGTGGGGCTCATCCACCCTGCTGGCCAGATGGGAGGTGCCGGAGCGTGGCTGAGTGTCACTTGGGCCTAAGCCGTGAGCTGCACCCATGGGAACCCGGCCTCTGACATAGATCAGGTGCCATCTGTTTGCTCTGGGGCTCCTGGACCTGACGGTTCTGTGTGTAGCAGAGGAAAGTCAAAGAAGAAACTCCTACCCATGAACCAGACTCTCCTGTTCTGTGGGGGGTGATGGGAGGGATGGGACCCTCCAGCCAGGGCCAGGTGGCTGCAGGTGAGTATCAGTGGCTGCAGTGACCATTTATCAAGAGCAGGCCTCATCCTGATTCCTCTGCAGGCTGCTCAGAGAATCCCCAGGAATCCCTGCAGAGCCCTTCATCCCGCAGTCATTCAGAAAGCATTCACTGAACCCCTGCTGTGTGTCCGGAGCCATACTAAGAGAAATTGGGGCTGGGAGGGGGGGTGGGGGGCGGCTGTCGTTCTTGTAGGGTGGCAGTAGGGGAGCAGGAACCTAGTAAGTAAGTGAGCGATGTCATTTCAGATTTTAGGTTGTGCTGGGAACCCCACTCCAGGGAGATGGGATGAAGGATTCCTGGCAGCAAAGGATTGGGAGGGACTTCAGATGGGCAATCAGGGGAGGCCTCTTGGAAGAGGTGTCATTTCAGCAACTTCAACGTCAATGAAAGGAGGAGCTACCCAAGCCTACATCCTCAGGGACAAATGATGACAGATGATGTCAAGGAGGCTGAAAAGGGGTTGACCCCACCCAGCCCCCCGTGGGAGCCTTTCCCTTTCCTGCTGGTGTTGTGTTTGAGGGCCATAGGCTATGGCCCCTCCCAAAGTCTGGTGTGTTCCTGGGCTGGGAAGGGAGGTGAGCCTGCTTCAGTAGCCCGTGCCATTTTCTGCCTGTAGAGACCCAGACCCAGGCCAGTGTGGCCTTCCGTGGCAGGGACAGCGGGGTCAGCATGGACCTGGCAGCCCTGGTGGCTTGACCACTGCATGGCCCACTGTAGCTGGTGGCCAATGTCAGCCACACAGTGCCTGCTCTCCAGAGGCTGGGCCTGCCTGTCCCAGCCAGGTAAGTAGTGGATGGGGCAGGACCTCCCTCCAAATTCTGCCCGCTCTATCCAATTCCTGGGGTGCAGAGGACCTGCTGTGTGCAGGGTGGATGGGGAAGGCCAGGCCTTGGGTTTCCCCAGCACTTCACAGTTTACAAAGGCTTCATTTATCATCGCTATAACCAGGTCTGGTGAGCAGTCTCTGCATTCCTAATCACAGGGCTGGTATGGACGGGTACCCTGGATTAGCGTCTGGCTTCTGGCCTGTGTCTTTCTGCCCTGCAGTCTTCGGTCAGAATCAAACCTCCTGCTTATCCAGTGCCAACCCCGTGCCCAGCCCCCTTTGAAGGGTTCATGGGCATTGATAGTTTCATCCTCTCAGTGTCCCAGAGAGAGGCAGGATGGCCCCGTCCTTACCAAGTCTTTCTCCAGTGTTCGGATCCCACCTCCGCTGCTTGTCAGCTGTGTGACCTTGGGCAAATTCCTTCACCTCTCTGTGCCCTCATCTCCTCATCTGCAAAATGGGGATGATGATATTACCTGTAACGTGGAGGTTGTGAGGACTGAGTGAGTTAATCTCATGAATGCCTGAGTCGATGCTTAAGAAGCGCTTGCTGTGATAAGGAAGAAAGAGATGATGCTGATGGTGTGACAGTGATGATTATCATCATCACCACCATCATCTCTGGATCACATTCAAGAGTGTGGGTGACTTGTCCAAGCTTATCTAGCAAGCAAGCAGCAAAATAGGGCCTCAGACTTGGCACCCAAATCCTTCCTCACAGGGCCCTCCTGCCTTGGCGGAGGAACCCACATGGGGCCATGCCCTGGCCACTGTCACTTAGCATGAACTCCCCCTGCCTGGCTGGCCCTCCTTTTCCAACAGCCACAGGGTGTGTTCCAGAGCCAGGCGCCAATGCTTCTTTCACAGCTTCCTGTTTCAGATTACCCAGCAACCCCTGCCCCAGTCCACTCTGCGGTGGGAAGAGGGGGCAGCTCCCAGGGGCTCAGGGGGCCGGGATGTCACCTCCTGCAAAGGCTCTCAGCTCTGTACCCCACAACTGAGTGGACTGGATACCCCGTGCCCCTGACTTCATCTAAACTCTTTCCTGCACTTGAGGCCAGGTGATGGGGGAGCCCCCTGGGGAGCGCTTTCTCTGCTAATGTCTGGGCTGCAGCTGTCCTCTGGGATCCCTCGGTGGGAACTGCCAACCTGAGCTGCAACAGGGGCCGACCCTAACCCCAGCCCTGCATCCTCGGCACCCATGAGAGTGTTGGATGAGCCAGGCCTGCGGGGCTTGGGGACAGGGACGTGCTGGGCTGTAGAGCTTGGCTGGGGTCCCCACCTGGCCTGTGAGGGTGCCCACATGGCCTCCTCAGGCTGTCCACACCCGTGCACCTGGCAGTCTGCTCCTCGTCAGCTTGTGTTCCAAGAACGCTGGGCGGTGGAAGAGATGAGCTCCTCAGTGCAGCTCACCTGCGATGCTCAGGCCAGCTTGGTCCTTAACGCCCGGGGCCAGGAGCAGACAGTCAGGTGAGACCACCCCGCCCACCAGCAGGAGAGGAGTTGGGGGAGGAGCCATTGACTGGGCACCTACTATGCACCAGTGCTGGACACAGCACCTCTTAATCCTCTGCTCAGCTCGCATCAACAGATGTGAGCAGGGAGGCTCAGAGAGGGCAAGCGACTTTTCCAAGGTCACACAGCTATAAGAATCCCTCAACCACTCCAGGCAGGGCACTGATGAGTTCTTGGTCTTGGGAACTAAGTACATCCCAGGCCCCAAACACTTATTAGTGAGTCTTACTGCCCTTGGGGCTGGGGGCCTGGTGAGGTGCTTGGTGTTCTTTCGCGTACGCTAAATCAGGGGCCACCAGCCAGTCTCCAGCGCTCAGATTTCAGCAGCAAGGGAGGGGGTGAGTAAGCCACTTGTTGAATGGATAGACCAGTGGTTCTCACTTAGAGGCGAGTTCCCCGCCCCCAGGGACTTTTGGCAGTATCTGGGGAGTTTCTGGTTGCTACACTGGGGAGGAGGATGCTGTCAGGGTCAGTGTACAGGGGCCACGGATGCTGCTAAGCATCTTACAGTGCACAGGACACACCCACGACTGAGTCCATGAGCCAAGACATCAGCTGTGCCAAGGCTGAGACCCTGGGGTGGAGAGAAACCGGACAGGAGGGTGCAGCGCCCTGGGGTTACACAGGCCTGGCAGAGTGGCTCACGCCTGGAATCCCAGTGCTTTGGGAGGTCGAGGTGGGAGGATTGCTTAAGCCCAGCAGCTCCAGCAACGCAGTGAGAGACTCCCCATTTCTACAAAACGTTTTAAAAGTTAGCCAGGTGTGGTGATGCATGTTGTAGTACCAGCTGCTCTGGAGGCTGAGGCGGGAGGATCACTTGAGCCTGGGAGGTGGAGGCTGCAGTGAGCAGAGATCATACCACTGCACTACAGCCTGGGTGACAGAGAAAGACCCTGTCTCTAGGAAAAAGAAAAAGGAAAGGAAACATGGAGACGATTCTCGCCCTAGCCTGAAGGAGTGAGGGGAGAGGAGCTATGTGAGGAGGAGCCCTGGGAGGCGGCCGGGGGTCACAGTCCTGATGTCCAGACCCTGTTGGGGCTCCCATGGGACCAACCCAAGAAAGCTCGTTGATGGGCTCATGGCAGAATTGCAGCCCAGAGCCATGCTTAACCCTTGATATGAATGGGGAAACTGAGGATTAGAGAGGGGCAACCGAGAAGCTTGCCCATGGCGCCAGAGCTAGGCAAAGGCCAAGCTGGGATTCAAACCCAAGTCACCTGGCTCCAGGGTCTAGCCCTAACCAGGACACCTGTGGCCCTGGGGCCTCAAGGTGTGTGAATAGCCCTGCATGGGGCCACTGATGTGATCCTGGCTCTCTGACCCTCTCTTAGGGAAGTTGACTTGGTCCCAACCTGGCCCTGGGAGCACTGGACAAGGCGATGTCTTGCCAGCTTCAAGCCCTCTCTTTCCTTCCTTCTAGCAAAGAGCGGCTGTTCTCAGGCCAGCATCACCTCCGCTCCCTCCTAGGCCACTGCCCCAGCTTGAGCCTGCAATCCCAGTACTTTGTGGGTGGAACACCTGAGGTCAGGAGTTCAAGACCAGCCTGGACAACATGGCGAAACCCTGTCTCTACTACAAATAGAAAAATTAGCTGGGCATGGTGGCACATGTCTGTAATCTTAGCTACTCAGGAGGCTAAGGCAGGAGAATCACTTGAACCCGGGTGGCGTTGGTTGCATTGAGCCCAGTTCCTGCCACTGCACTCCCGCCTGGGCGACTGCGCGAGACCAAAAAAAAAAAAAAAAAAAAGTACCAGCTCTTGAACCTGTTCTCGGAGACTCTGTTTTTGTAGGTTTTAAGTGGGAGCCTAGAATCTATATTTTTAGTAAGTTTCCCCCAGTGATCCTGCTATTCAGCCAACCTGGAAGTTAGCACATTATTGCATACAATTTTCACAGCAACCCATAATAAAGGCTGAGGCTCGGGTGGTTAAGGAACTAGCTGGCGATCACTCACCTCTCCATGGTGGATCCACACTTGGAGTCCTGTGTGTTTGATGCCAACACAAGCCCAAGCATTGTCCTTTCTGCTAGACTGCCCCCTGCTGTCTGCAACAGTACTGCAACTAGAATTCTTGCCTGCTGGTGCCAGGCTGGTAGATATTTTCAAGTCAGTGTTATAGCAGGGGGGGCCTGAGAAGATAGTTGCCATGGCCACATTTGATGGCCTGAGGCTCCAAACCCTTGCTTCATCAAAGTTCCTCCAGCCCAGGAAGCTGTGGGTCTCTTGGGCCTGGGGCTTTGGAAGGCAGAGCTCACGGTTTAGAACCAGCATCTGCTTAAATGTTCCATCAGAGCCCTGATGAGATTTATCATTCTTTTTTTTTTTTTCCCTGACCCAGCTACACTACTCCAAGGGTGAGGTTCAGAGCACGTTTGCCCTGGGCGTGGAGGAGCGTCGTTTTCACATCAGCACCCAGCTGGTAGCTGCTAAGGCCAGTCTCGCCAACTTCATGAAGCTGGAACAGACTTTCCTACAGGTGTGTGGAGGATAGCCCAGGCTCAGGGCATGCTGGGGTGGGGGTGGGGGCTCCTGGGACAGCCCTTTGAGAAAAGAGAAATTGTCCTAATGTGCTGGTTCCTGGGAGGGAAGGGCAGGCAAGGCTGTGAAATGTACAAAATTTGCCGGAGTAGATTATCAGCTGGTGTCTATATCCATCCCTTCTTCCTTTTGCATTATTTATTGAGCATCTACTAGGTGCCAGGCACTATTTTAGAAGCTGGGGTGTGACCTAAAACAGAACTGATCAATCTTTCCTTTCATTAAACGTGTACTCTAGTGGAAGAGATTAACTACCCGAAATCACACAAATGTGCCAGAGAGTAGTGATATGGAGAAAACGCACTGAAGGGACTGAGAGTGGACAGGGAGCGTATTTAGATTAGGTGGCCAGGGAAGGCTCCACTGAGGAAGTGGCTCTTGAGCTAGCCATGGATGATAAGCGCCAGCCATTTGAAAATCTAAGGGAAGGCCAGGCTTAGTGGCTTACGCCTGTAATCCCAGCACTTTGGG
Organism: Cacajao melanocephalus; assembly: GCA_963573385.1. NCBI lineage: Eukaryota > Metazoa > Chordata > Mammalia > Primates > Pitheciidae > Cacajao > Cacajao melanocephalus. Next base: position 14,609 of record CAUYLG010000325.1, on the reverse strand, counting down.
AGGCCAGGGCGGGCAGATCATAAGGTCAGGAGATCAAGACCAGCCTGGCCAACATAGTGAAAACCTGTCTCTACTAAAATACAAAAATTAGCCAGACATGGTGACACATGCCTGTAGTCCCAGCTACTCAGTATGCTGAGGGAGTAGAATCTCTTGAGCCTGGGAGCGGGAGGTTGCAGTGAGCAGAGATCGCACCACCGCACTCCAGCCTGGGTAACACAGCAAGACTCCATCTCAAAAAAAAAAAACAAACAAACTTCCGACCCCACCCCAGCAGTCCTCCTGCAGTGCCCTCAAGTGACCCTCAGACTATGGTACCTACCAGCAGGGACAGCGACTCACTCTGAGCCTTTGCACAAGCTGTTCCATCTGCCTGGAATGCTCTTCCCTGCCTCCTCCCCAAGCTTGCTTCTCTGCATTCTTTTCTCCCTTGAATGCCTCTGTGACCATCCTTGTCTCATCATTTTCTGTCCTGTGACTATCTTTTTGTCAGCCTGGAAGCTGCATAAGGGCCAGGACCAGGTCTTGGCTATCTTTGTACCCAGGTGCTCCGCACTGGCTTGGGAGCATAATACATGCTCAGTATTGAGAAATCTCAATACCACTGCATGGCTCCTACAAGCTCCTCTCCACCATCTAGCCCTGGGCTGAGTGCACCATTTGTATTATCTTGCAGAGGCCGACACTTTCTTGCCTCCATTGTCTAGGAAAGTGAGGCTCAGAGAGGTTGAGAAACTTGCCCAGAGCCACGCAGTTTGGCCACGGAGTTGAGAGGTGGCTGTTCTGCGCTGTCTCCAGTTGGCCATAGTCCTCTCACCCACTCCCTCCTCTCCTTTATGTTATCCCCTCATCCTTAGGAAGCATTTGGCTTTTTGATTCCCTGACATATGTTGCCGTGCAGGAAACTATAAATGGTCCACAAATACTCCCTTTTCCTCCTCTGCAAACTTTTCTCCTTTCCCATCCCAGGCAGAAGCGTGTGTCAAGTTCCCCTGTGACGTCATCATTCTCTTCCAGTTCAGTGCTCTTCCGGGGAGCTGGTCCTGCAGACCACATACGAGCGAGCTCATGGGACCCGTGTCCTGCACCATGTGGTGCTGTGGAATGGCCAGGTGTTGGCTGTCACTGGGAGCCCCTCTGGGCCTCTCCCCAAGCCCTTCAGGAACCTCAGCCTGCAGGGTGAGTGTGTGAGGAGATGCGGGCAGCAGTGACCCATCACTCAAGAAATCATCCCTGGCAGGAGTTCAAGACCAGCCTGACCAACATGGTGAAATCCCATCTCTACTAAAAATACAAAACTGAGCCAGGTGTCATGGCGGGCACCTGTAATCCCAGCTACTTGGGAGGCTGAGGCAGGAGAATCGCTTGAACCCGGGAGGCAGAGGTTGCAGTGAGCCAAGATCATGCTACTGCACTCCAGCCTGGGCAACAGAGTGAGACTCTGTCTTAAAAAAAAAAAAAAAAGCCATCACTGAGCACCTGCTGATTCCAGGTGTGATTCTAGGCAAGAGGGATCCATCGGGAAGCAAGATGCCCAGGTGTCCCCCCTCAGGGAGACAGTCGTTGAGCAATGTGACACACATAAGCAAAGTAACATCCAACATGACCATTTCTACATGTGGGAAAGACTGAGAGCAAGCAGGGTCTATGTGGAATGGGGGGCTCCTTTAGGTGGGGTGGTCTGGGAAGGCCTCTTGGAGGAGGTGACTTCCAGGCTGAGATCTGAGGGATAAGGAGGAGCTGGCTGAGGTGCAGAGGCTGAGGAGAGGCACTTCAGGTGGAAGGCCCCTGGCGGAAAGCAGCATCAGGGAGGCCAGTGTGGCTGGAGTGGGGAGAAGGGAGGAGGTGAGGCAGGAGGGCTGGGGGACCCAGGTCACACAGGAGCTGGGGTTTATCCTGAGTGCTACTGGGCAGGGAGAAGGGGTCAGGGCATGGGAGTGGTGGCATCTCTGGGCAATTCTGGTGCCAGGGTAGATGAGTGCCAATGCAGCCCCGATGGCAGCCTTGAGCCCCGGGGTCCTCCGGGAACAGGCATCCCTGGAAGGGGCTGTCATTCGCGGCCTGTGCAGCCATGCAGATTGTCAGTTTCCGTGTGAGAAACCCGCTGGGCACAAGGAAAAGCCTGACCCCGACCCGCCAGGTGCGGAGACAGAGTGCAGGCCCCAGCCCAGGGGCATGGCTTGCCAGGTGGACTGATGGAATCCTCCCAGAGTCATGTTTGCCACATGTGTGCCCTGGAAGGCAGAGGAAATGAGCAGGTCCTCAACAAGCCAAGGCAGTGTGCATGTATGTATGTGTGTGTGCATGTATTTATGTGTGCGTGCCTGTATGTGCACATGCGTGTGTGCATGTATGTGTGTGCATGCCTGTGTGCATGGGTGTGTGTATAGAAGACCCAGGGTGTGGAGACTGTTGTGAGGACCCAGCTGTCATACCCCGAGACAGAAGGAGAGCATAGGACTGGGCAGCATGGGGGTGCAGGTCACCTGTGCATGTGAGGCCCCGAGAGCGATACAGGTTGTTGGGGGTTGGGGCTGCATCCATTAGCTCCTGATTCAAGATGGTGGCAAACTGCTCTGAAACTCAGCGACATAAAGTGAGCATGGCTCCTTGCTCACAAGGCTGTGGGTTACCTGGGCAGCTTTTCTGGTCTTCCACATGTTCAGGGTCAGCTGTAGGGTGAGCAGGCAGCTCTGCTGGCCTTGGCTGGGCTCTCTGACCTGTTCAGGGGCTGGCTGTCAGCTGCACTTGGACATCCTGAGCTGAAATCGGGCTCCCTCCAACCCCAGGTGGCACCAGCCCACAGGCGAGCAGGTTTGTTCTCATGTGGCTGGGAAGCGGTTCGAGGGAGGAAGTGGGGAGGGGCCTCTTAAGGCCTGGGCTTAGAACTGGCGCTGGGTCACTTCGATGAATCCCATTAGCATATCATGAGACCAGCCCAGGTCCAAGGGCTGGGGAGGCAGACGCCACCTCCTGGAGGAGCCGTGAAGTCTCATTGTAACAGGGGCTCCCACAGGGACAGTGCGGGGTGTCAAGTGGTGACAGTGATAAAGTGAGTGTGTAGCTTCCGAATTTTGTGAAAATTACCTGGGTGTGTGGCCCCCAAGTGGCCACCTGCCTGAGCTGGCAGCGGTGTCCGCGCTGAGGGTCCCCTGAAGCGCCCCCACCCCACCGGGCCTGGAGCTGCTGACCTCAGCTCACATGCCCTACCCTTTGTGTGTGTCCTCACCCGCCCAGTGGAGCTCACCCCCCAGCCCCGCTGCCTCTCCCCGTGCCTCGACACTGCAGACTCCGCCTGTCCTTGGAGCATTCGGGCGGCAGCCACCCGGACGCCTCGTTGTCGGCTGGGATGGCAGGGACTAGGTAGGTATCAGGACTGGACGGTGACCCTGGGGCAGAGCTGAACTCCACCCTGCAGGCTAAGCAGAGTCCTTGGGGCCCTCCCCTGCCTGAGGAGCCTTACCTGGGGCTGACAAGGCTGCATCATGTCCCACAGTCTCTCTGGAAGGGGCAGCAGGAGACCTGGGTCCCCACAACACCTTGACAGGCACAGCATTGACAGTGGCTGACAGGCCCTGAATGCTTATCCCATGATAGGTGCTGTGTGTTAACCCACACCTCAGCCTCCCATCTGCTTGGTGCTATTAATAGCCCCGTGTTCAGACAGCAAAACTGAAGGACTTAGAGGCGCCGTGACCTGCCTGGAGCCACAGAGCTAGGGGAAGACAGTGGAAGAAGAGGGCGACCTCCAGTTTCATCTCTGTCATGTGTTCGCTCCATCCGCTCCTCTCCAAGCCTCAATGTCCTCCTCTGGGAAATGGCTGTGCTCTCCCAGGGCCTTGCACAGGGTTGGGTTTGTGCTTAAAGCCACCTGCCCTTGCAGCCTTGGCCTTGATGGAGAAGGTGGTCTGTGCGGGTGGGAAAGAGGTGAGGCCTGTCTGGGTAAGGCCCCTGGCTGAGTCTGTCCCCCTCCCCAGATGCTGGTCTCCTCCCTATGGCTGGGGAAGAGTGGGCTGGCTGCCTGCCTAGCCCTGGATCACTCATTCAACATCTCCTGGCGGAAGCCAAGGCCTGTGGCCTTGCTGAGAGCAGGGGTGGCAGGCAGAGCTGGCAGGTGAGCGAGGATGTCCCAGGCGCCCTTGATGGGGGCGGGGGCGGGGGCGGGAGCGGGAGCCATGGGGCTGAGCCTGCGGGGCTGGGCCCCTCGGGTAGGAGAAGGAGACCGTGTTCATCAGTGACAAGGACTTCTCCAGAATCACAGCTCCCTGAGGCCTGGGGATCTCCAGGGTCCTTCATTCAGTTGTTTCTTTATCAATAACTCATTAAGCACCTACTGTATACCAGGCGGTGTTTGAGGACAGCTCACATTTAAACATGGGAAACAGGTCCAGGCATCTCCAATTCATCACTTAGAGTTGCTTGTTTAGCAGTAGCTTTGGGGACTGAGTGAGGCAGCTGGGTGCCCCGTCTGGCTGGGTGGCCTCAGGCATCTCCCAGCACCTCTCTGAGCCTTAGGTTTTTCCAGCTGTGAAAGGAAGGACAATAGGCCAGCTGTGTGCAGGCAAAAGACGCAAGCAGTAAAGGGGCTGGGCGCAGTGGCTCATGCCTGTAATCCCAGCACTTTGAGACGTCGAGGTGGGCAGATCACTTGAGGTCTACAGTTTGAGACCAGCCTGGCCAACATGGCAAAACCCTATCTGTATTAAAAATACAAAAAATTAGCTGGGCACGGTGGTGCACACCTGCAATCTCAGCTACACAGGAGGCTGAGGCAGGAGAATCGCTTGAGCCTGGCAGGCGGAGGTTACAGTGAGCCAAGATCATGCCATTGCACTCCAGCCTGGGAGACAGAGCAAGACTCCATCTCAGAAAAAAAAAAAAGGAAAGAGTATGTAAGATTGAGAGTGACTGGGCAGGTGGGTGGTCAGCGAGGGCCTTATGGGGGAGGCGGTCCCAGGATGGGAAGGAGCCAGGCTTGGGAGAAGCTGGAGAAGCAGCACTGCTGGTGGCAGGAAAAGCGCGTGCAGAGGCCCCTGTGGTGGGAAGGAGCCTGGTGCTTCGGGGAGAGCAGGAAGGGGAATAAGACAGGGGCAGAGTGATTGGCAGGGGTGGGCGAGAGGGAGATGAGGTCAGATGGGCAGGGATAGATCCTGCAGGTCCTGGAGGCCCCAGTGAGGTGCGCAATTGCTTTCTGCTTTTGGAAATGCTGAGTCTGGGTGTTGAGGATGAGGTGTTTTTTTTTTTAATCCAGATGCTTTCAGTATCCAGCCTGGGGATGGCTCTGGGCTCTTCCAGAGATGGGGGGCAGGGCAGTCTCTCTACCCTCCATCCTGATTCCTCTACAGGGATATTGGGGGGAGGAGCACCAGCTTTTCCATCCTCCCTAGCCTCTCATTTCCCAACAGAGATGGGGTGTGGGGTGCTGTTAGCCTCTCCTCTCCCCCACATCTCTCCTTTACCCCCGCCACTGCCCTCCCATCTCAACGCAGGTGCAGCTCGCCTGGAACAGAGGACAGCCTGTGACCCTGCAGCTCTCCTGGGCAGACAGGTTCTCAGCACACAGCACCTCCTGGGACAGCTGCCTGGCCACCTCCCTGGGGCAGGTATGTGGGGTCTGACCGCTGTACCCAGTATGGGGCTCCCCTTTGCTCCAGGCTGGCCCTGAAGTCATGTACCCTATTCTCTTCCCTATCAGCTCCAGGAAACCTGGGGCCTGGACACCCTCCAGACCTACGGGGCCATAACACAGACCCCAGACGTGTTCACTGGACAGCTCGACCTGTCCTGGGGCCAGCAGCACATGCAGCAGAACTTGACATACGAGGTGAGGCCTGGGGAGCAGCGTCCAGGCAGGGAACCCCGAGGCGGCTCCACTTGCTGCAGGAGCGCCCCGCTCTGGAACTGTGTGGTCTTGGGTTCCAGTGCTTGTGGGATCCTGGGCAACTCACTTCTTTGCTGTGAGCCTTGGTTTTCTCATCTGTGAAATGGGCACAATACTTCCTTCCTACCTGGGATGTGGTGAGGGCTCTGGAAGTTAAAAAAAAAAAAAAATGTGTTCTCAGCATGAGATGCTGGGAACAGGTGGGGAAGGAGGGGGGTTGCTAGTGGCCTTCTCAGGAGGGGGCGGAGGGAGATTGGGAGCTCAGGTTCCCGGAGGCATCAGGGACCAGGTCTCCTCCAGGATCACTGCCTGACGGGCTCCTCATGGGGCTAAGCACTGTTCTGCAGAGCCTGGGGCAGGAACCAGGACGTGGAGAACTGGGGAGAGCTGGCCCTGGAGGCTCCCTTCCTCCTCTAGGCCTCCCTCCTGGGTTCCTGGGGCTCTTAGGCCCGGCTCCCTAAGTGCTCACAACAGTAATCCTGCCACAGGCCGCGTGCGGTGGCTCACGCCTGTAATCCCAGCACTTTGGGAGGCCGAGGCAGGCCAATCACGAGGTCAGGAGTTTGAGACCAGCCTGGCCAACGTGGCGAAACCCTGTCTTTACTAAGAATACAAAAAAATTAGCTGGACGTGGTGACGTGCACCTGTAGTCCCAGCTATCTGGGAGGCTGAGGTGGGAGAGTCACTTGTACCTGGGAGGTGGAGGTTGCAGTGAGCCAAGATCGTGCCACTGTATTCCAGCTTGGGCTACAGAGCAAGAATCTGTCTCAAAAAAAGAAAAGAGAAAAAAAAAATCCTGCCCCAGAGTGTAAGGGGGTGCTGTGGCAGATGAGGGTCCTGATGGTGGATTCCTGGCACATGCTCTTGCTAGGTGAGGGTCTCCACCTGCAGCTGGCCATGGGCATTCTCTTACATGATGAGCCCGTGACCCATGAACCCTCTCATTCCAGAGGCATTGGCCATCTCAGCCAGAGAAGATCTTCGTAGATTCCATGCTGGAGCACGTCCTTGGGGCCTCTTGTACCCGGCAGAGCTTCGGGGGAGAAGTACAGACCGACTGTGCACACTGGCTGCGGCACTCCCTCCACCTGGGGCTCTCTGACCTGCCCAGGGTGAGTCTGCCCTGGGGAAAGGGGCAGCTGGAGGACCAGGGACCCATGGGGAGGGGGCAGCAGGGAGGATGGTGCCTGCAGAATGCAGGGGTATGAGGCAGCCAGATGCCAGCATGGCGGCTCTGCCATTTGCCTGCTGGGTGACTGGGCAGGGCGCATCTCCTCTCTGAGCCTCCAGTGTTTCATCTGAGGAATGGAAGCAGCAGTAGGTTCCAGGATGTAGGTGATGGTAGGAGTTCAGAGAGATGTGATGCAGGAATGCTCGGCCTTGGTGCCTGGCACAGAAGTTAGAGTTGCTGTTGTCATGACTGCCTCGGAAGAGAGGTGTTGGGGCCCCTTTTCCTCAACCCCTTTCCCCTCCTGGGGTTGGTAGCTGGTTGATTGGTTCTTCTGTTCACTCACCCATCTATCGATTCATTCACCCATCCTTCCATCCTCCTTCCCATCTTCCATCCATCCCCCTATTTCTGCCCTCCCACCCTTGCATCCCTCCATCCCTCCACCATCCATCCATCCACCCACCATCCATCATCCATCCATCCATCCGTCATCCACCATCCATCCATCCAACAATCCATCCATCTACCCACCATCCATCCATCCACCTACCATCCCTCCATCATCCAACCACCATCCAGCCATCCACTTTCCATCTACCTGCCATTCATCCATGTATCCACCATCCATCCACCATCCATCAGCCATCCATCCATCCTTCCCAGGGACCCACACTCTTCTGTAAAGGGACAGATAGTAAATATTTTAGGCTTTATGAACCATCCAGTCTCTCTTGCAACTACCAACTCCACCACTGTCTTGTGAAAACAGCTATAGATGCTATGTAAGTGAATGTATATGGCTGTATTTCAGTAAAAGTATTTACAATAGCAGGCAGTGAGCCAGATTCGGCTCTGAACCATAGTTTCTCACCCCTTATCTATTCCTCTGTTCATTTAGAAAACATGTGGGTGTGTCACCTATGCCAGGCTGTGCTCTAGGTGCAGGGACTGGGTGGTGAAAGAGACAGCCCCAGGGCCGGCCTCCTGGGTGGTACATTCCAGCAGGGCCAGGAAGATACAGCAAACTACAGCTGCATGGTCTGTGGTCAGGACGTGGTAAATGCTGTACAGGAAGGGAGCAGGGAGAGGGAGCAGGGTATTGGAAAAAAGGGGCCTCACTGGTGAGGGTGAGCCTTGCAGAGGGAAGAGGCCTGAGGCAGGACTTTGCCTTGAGGAACACGGGGCAGCCCTTAAGGAGGGAGAGAGGGAGGTGAGGTTGGGAAGACTAAGCAGGCCACAGGCCATGCCAGAGCCTGGCTTCTCTTCTAAGTGCAGAGGACAATGTCTGATTTGCGTTTTTTATGTTTTTTCCCCGAGACAAAGAGTGTCGCTCTGTCGCCCAGGCTGGAGAGCAGTGGTGCCATCTCAGCTCACTGCAAACCTCCACCTCCAGGGTTCAAGCGATTTTCCTGCCTCAGCCTGAGTAGCTGAGATTATAGGTGAGCACCACCATGCCCAGCTAATTTTTGTATTTTTAGTAGAGACAGGGTTTCACCATGTTGGTCAGGCTGGTCTTGAACTCCTGATCTCGTGATCCACCCACCTTGGCCTCCCAAAGTGCTGCGATTACAGGTGTGAGCCGTCACCTGGCCCTGATTTGCGTTTCTTAGAGGTCAGCTGGGGCAGGAGCAGGTGTGGAGGCTGGGAGGTGACAGCTGCTGGTGTCACCTCTTCCTTGGAGAGGAAGTTGCCACCCACCAACCCCCGGACCACGGCCTACACCTCAGCCTGACCCTCCGAAACCACAGCAGGCCTCATTCGCCTGACTTCTCCGGGGAGCTGGAGGTGGGTGGCCAGGATCGGGCTGACAGCCCCTGGGGAAGATGCCCCAACTTCCCTCCCGTTCCTCCCTGGCCAGCAAGTCCTCACTGCCTGGGCTGCCCCACCATCTAGTGGCCATCTGCGGAACTGCAGACCACCCTGGATGGGGCCAGAGCGTCACTCTGGGTGGGGGGAACACCTGCTCAACCCCAGGCCTGGCCCTGGTGCCAAGACAAAGCAGCTCCTCCACCGCCGCAACACCCAGCCCTTCCTGTAATGGAGAGGTAGCGGCTGGGCTGCCCAAGTTTGAATCTGAGCCCAGCTGCCTCCTGGCACCTGAGTTTCCTCTTGTGTAAAATGGTGTTGGTCTAGAATGGGACTGGGGAGAGGCATAGAGGCCCCAAAAGAACACAAGCCTGGAGGAGGCCCTGCGGGGGAAGGAGCCTCAGCTACCCTGCATTCTAGTCCAGACACTGAGGCTAACAAGCTGTGCACCCTGCTCAACCCCAGGCCTGGCCCTGGTGCCAAGACAAAGCAGCTCCTCCACCCTGTGGCTGGTCCTCTTGCTTTTCTGTTCCTGATTTATTTGGGAAAGCCCTCTGGCTCCTTCTCACTTGCCCCATTCTGGGGTCTGTGGAGTGGTCAGGCTTTCCCAGCCTTGTTTGTTCCTCCCCACAACCCAGTGGCCCCAGGACAGATTCAGGGAGGTCAGGCACTCGCTTAGGCTGCACTGGCCCTTTTCCCATGGGGTTAATATTGCAAAGATTAAATATGTTCATAGGCATAGATTGCTTAGAGCAGTGCCTGATGGAAAACAGCCACTATGTAAGTATTTGCTGTCATTAGCCATTATTGGCCCCATCTCCTCCCTCTCCTGCCTCCCAGCAGCCCTGGGAAGTAGGAAGGGGCAGAGTTGGACTCCAATGCCTACTCTGCCCTGAACTGGCCAGGTGATCCCAGCAAGGAACCTCTCTGAAGATGTTTCCTCATCTTGGATCAGGTATTTCACAGGATGGTTTTTGGGGGTCTGGATACAAGTTCCCACTGCCTGCATAGCCAAGGCACGTGACATAGCAGGTGCTCTCTCGGTGTCTCCATACACCTCCTCTGTCTCCCTGGCTGGGTGAACTTCACCTTGTGTCTTTCCTTTGCCGAGCCTCAGTCTTCCCCTTTGTCAAATGGGAACATCTACTATCTCCCTTGCAGAATCGTTAGGAGGAAAATCGACATTTGTATAACATCTGCACGTAGTAGGTGCTTGTGAGAAGGGAATTCCCTTCCTTCCTGGCATCTGGAGCTGGACAAGGATGGCACTTGTGGGTGGAGAGTTCAGCAGCCGTGGCCATTTCAAAGGAGCTTCTCCTTCCAAGGTTCTCGTTCTCCGGGATTTACGGTCACTTCCCTGTCTCCCAGCCAGGCTCCTGGCTGCTCCCGGATCTGTAAGCCCCATGCCCTACAGAACTGGAGGCCCGGAGATGAGCCTGTGACTGGTCCTCTTGCTTTTCTGTTACTGATTTATTTGGGAGAGCCCTCTGGCTCCTTCTCACTCGCCCCATTCTGGGGTCTGTGGAGTGGTTAGGCTTTCCTAGCCTTGTTTGTTCCTCCCCACAACCCAGTGGCCCCAGGACAGATTCAGGGAGGTCAGGCACTCGCTTAGGCTGCACAGAGGCAGGTGGGGGCCTTGCTCTTCAGTGACAGCCAGTGAGGGGCTGAGCTCAGATGCGGGGAGCTGTCCAGGGCCGACTCTGTGTGGTCTGCACACCGTCCCCTGCCCCCACCTGCCTGGCAAGATCACACTGTGCTCTGTGAAATTCCACAGGAGTCCGGGGCTGTACCCTCCTACCAACTTCGATCTCCTTGGAGATCGACATGCTTCTGCATGTGTAGTAACTACCCTGCATTCAATTCCAAGAGCTACTGTATTAAAGTGCCAACCAGAAGGCTTAATGCAACAGACATGTCCGGTCTCACAGTTCTAGAGGCCAGAAGTCCAAAATCAAGTGGTCCACACTCCCTCTGAAAGCCCTAGGGAAGATCCTCTGTACCATCTCTAGCTTCTGGTGGCTGCCGGCAACCCTTGGTTGTGGTGGCATCATGCCAGTCTCTACCTCTGTCCCACGTGGTGGCTTCCTCCTAGGAACTGCATTCATTGGGTGTGTGACCTGCCTTTATCCACTGTGGCCTCATCTTGATTACATTTGGAAAAAAACTTACTTCCAAATAACACCACGTTCATGGGTATGTGAGGTAGGACTTCAACATATCTGAGGAACAAAATTCAACCCATAACAGACACATGTGCACGCACACACACACACACACACACTCTTATTCCTGCTAAGTTTTGTGAACCATTGTTCTGTATGTTTTACAGACCTTGGAACTGAGGCCCAGAGAGGGTGCTGCCCTTACTGAAGGATGCACAGCTTCTTAGCCTCAGTGTCTGGACTAGAATGCAGGGTAGCCGAGGCTCCTTCCCCCGCAGGGCCTCCTCCAGGCTTGTGTTCTCTTGGGGCCTCTATGCCTCTCCCCAGTCCCATTCTAGACTCACCTGTCCTGGTCCTGGTCCCCACCATGCTCCCAAGGCTGGGCGCCTGCAGGGATTGAGGTAAACTGCTCCGTGCCTGGGGTGTTACGCCAGGCGTTACCCACATCTCCTTGAACTTGCTTAGACCTTTGCAGTGGTTCCCATGCAAACTCGGAAAGCCTGGGCTGTCGGCAGAAACACCAGGGCACTGGGAATGTTAGAAACACAAGTGCCCGGGCCCCCATCAAACCAATTAAATCAGACTGTCTGGGCAGGGCCTGGGAAGCAGTCATTGCTAAGTTACCCTGTGGCAGCAGCTGCTGGGTTGGTGGGCTCCTAGATGGGTGTTTTGTTTTATTTTTGAGACAGAGTCTCGCTCTGTCACCCAGCCTGGAGTGCAGCGGTGCCATCTTGGCTCACTATAACCTCCGCCTCCGGGTTCAAGTGATTCTTCTGCCTCAGCCTCCCAAGTAGCTGGGACTACAGGTGTGTGCCACTATGCCTGGCTAATTTTTTGTATTTTTAGTAGAGACAGGGTTTTACTGTGTTAGCCAGGATGGTCTCGATCTCCTGACCTCGTGATCCACCTGCCTTGGCCTCCCAAAGCGCTGGGATTACAGGTGTAAGCCACTGCGCCCAGCCTAGATGGATATTTTAAAAAAATTATAAATCTATTTGTTATGAGACTGGCTAATTTTTGTATTTTTGGTAGAGACAGGGTTTTGCCATGTTGCCCAGGCTGGTCTCAAACTCCTGGGCTCAAGTGATCTGCCTACCTTGGCCTTCTAAAGTGCTGGGATTATAGGAGTGAGCCACTGCATCTGGCCCTGAGTATTTTCATAGGTGCTTTCTGTGATGGGGCACTAGGAGCCTTGGGGAGGGATGTGGTGTGGGGAAGCTGGTGCCCTGGAGATCGGGCGTGGGTATTGTGCCTTCCCTCGGTTTCCTACAGGTTCCGACCGCAGCCTCCCCAGCCAGCCCCTTCCCGAGCCTGGGCTGGCAGGAGACAGAGACCAGGGGCAGGGCCTGGGCTAGGCTCCACCCAGGCCTCTGCCCTCCCCTTCCCAACTTTGCGGCTCTAAGGCTCAGCAGGTCGGCCTACTGGGCCACGTCTCCACCTCAGCTTCTCAAAGCCTGGTCCAGTTGGAGGGAAATGTGGACAACAGGGAGGAGAAAGTGAGGCTGTCCGTGTACTGGGCCCCAAGCTGTCTCCAGGACTCTGTGGCCCATGAGGAGGGTGAGTGGCAGCTGGGTCCCAGCTCAGCTTGCTGGGTCATGGCCCCCATTGGCTCAAGAAAGGAGAAGGGTCTGGGCATTAAGATCTCAGAAGTCAGGGCTGGGCACAGGGGCTCACATCTGTGATCCCAGCAATTTGGGAGGCCAAGACAGGAGGATCACTTGAGCTCAGGAGTTCAAGACCAGGCTGGGCAACATACTGAGACCCCCGTCTCTACTTAAAGGCCTGGTGGGGTGGTGCACTCCTGTGTCCCAGCTGCTGGGCGCAAGCTGTGATGGTGGCACTGCACTCCTGCCTCGGTGACAGTGAGACCCTGTATCAAAAAAACTCAGGAAACCCTGTCAGGACTGCATGGCATCCCTCCCTGACTGCCATGTCAGGTGAGGCTGCTGGGAAGAGTACAGAAGAGGGGGCTTCAGGTGGCTCAGCATGTTGATGGAGGTGGGGCAGCTCCAGGTTCTCAAGTCCTAGGGCTTTGAGGCTTGGCCTGTGGCAGTGGGGATCTACAGAAAGTGGTGGAGGAGGAGTGGGCAGCTGGAAACATCATGAGTGCACCAGCAGGTCCCCTTCTGGCTCCAGGGGGCAGAGAAGAGTGAGTGGTACTGCGGGCACGTGCCCACGGGCAGACAGGGGAGGCAGGGTTCTTGTTCCGGGATAGCAGGCAGCCCTTCCAGGCCCGGGGATGCCTGACCCTGCAGGCTGTCAACCAGAGCCTCCTGCTGGCTGCGCACGGCTGCCAGGGGTGCCTACTGGGCCACGTGGAGGTGAGAGAGCATGGGCTGGGACACAGGGAAGGGGTTACCGTTCTCTCCCTGGGCAGAGGCCACAGTGCCAAGAGCCCTGAGCCCTTTGGGTCCATCTGTGCCCAGAAACCAGAGCAGATGGCCTCAGGGTGAGGCCCGACCTGCTGCTGGCACTGAGAACTTTTATCTATTTCATTCCTACGCGGCCCTGAGGAAATCCAGCCTCTTCTCTGTCCTCACGGTCCAGGATTGCAGCAGCTGCCTCCCAGCTGCAAGTCTGGCTGGAAGACAAGGTTCAAGGCTTGGGTGCCTCTGTGAGAAGGTTCTAGCACCTGGTGGGTAGCACAGGGGGGAAGGGTTGTGTGGAGAGCTCCCCTTCTGGCCTGTCTTGTAGCCCTTACATGCCAGGCATCCCACCCTGGGCAGAAGGGTCTGGGACTCTCTCTGCCCTGGACCTCTCCCCAATTCTGCTTTGGTTTCCCTGACCAGGTACAGCCAGCAGGCACCCTGGATGGTATGGCAGGCCTCCTCCTACAGCTGTCCTAGGGAGGGCTGGAAGCCATGCAAGTGAGTGGTTGGGAGGTGGCCACCTTGTGGGGCCAGAGCCAGGCCAGGCAGGCACTGACCCAGCACTTGCCTCTTTACTTGGACCAGCTGCAGGTGGGCTGGAGCGGAACGAGCTGGAATGTGAGTGTGGGAGGGAGTGCTAAAGCCTGCACCAAAATCCATGCCCAGCCCAGGGCCCTAAGCCCTCACATTGGCCTATGGCACTGTTTCAATCAGAATGGTGGCCTTGCTTCCCACAGGCCTGCAGCGCAGCTCTGTCGAGACACCCATCTTATTTCTTACAGACCTCCAGCCTTTTTTTTTTTTTTTTTTTGAGAGTCTGGCTATGTTGCCCAAGCTGGAGTGCTGTGGCACAAATTTGGCTCACTGCAACATCCACCTTCCAGGTTCAAGCGATTCCCCTGTCTCAGCCTCCCAAGTAGCTGGGACTACAGACTCTCACCACCACGCCCAAATAATTTTTGCATTTTTAGTAGAGATGGGATTTCACCATGTTGGCCAGGATGGTCTTGATCTCTTGACCTCATGATCCACCTGCCGTAGCCTTCCAAAGTGCTGGGATTACAGGTGTGAGCCACCACGCCCGGCCCAACCTTCATTTGTTCGTGGTCTGCTGTCTCAGGGTGTCCAAGCTAATACCTCTTGTGCCTGCTGCCTAGGTTTCTTCAGTCTTCCGCCTGCCTTGTTTCTGTGAAGCTCACTGCCACAGGGTCTCTTTCTGG
>CAUYLG010000321.1:0-33295 GCA_963573385.1 Cacajao melanocephalus | reverse complement strand
CGCCTGTGAGTGAGAACATGTGGTGTTTCGTTTTCTGTTCTTGTGTCAGTTTGCTGAGAATGATGGTTTCCAGATTCATCCATGTCCCTACGAAGGACACGAACTCATTGTTTTTTATGGCTGCATAGTATTCCATGGTGTGTATGTGCCACATTTTCTTTATCCAGTCTATCATTGATGGGACATTTGGGTTCCACGTCTTTGCTATTGTAAACAGTGCTGCAATGAACATACGTGTGCATGTGTCTTTATAATAGAACGATTTATAATCCTTCGGGGATATACCCGGTAATGGAATTGCTGGGTCAAATGGTCTTTCTAGTTCTAGGTCCTTGAGAAACTGCCACACTGTCTTCCACAATGGTTGTACTAATTTAGACTTCCACCAACAGTGTAAAAGTGTTGCTATTTCTCCATATCCTCTCCAGCATCTGTTGTCTCCAGATTTTTTTAATGATCGCCATTCTAACTGGTGTAAGATGGTATCTCAATGTGGTTTTGATGTGCATTTCTCTAATGACCAGTGATGATGAGCATTTTTTCATTTGTTTGTTGGCCTCATATATGTCTTCTTTTGAAAAGTGTTTGTTCATATCCTTCATCCACTTTTGAATGGGTTTGTTTGTTTGTTTTTCTTGTAAATCTGTTTTAGTTCTTTGTAGATTCTGGATATTAGCCCTTTGTCTGATGGGTAGATTGCAAAAATGTTTTCCCATTCTGTTGGTTGCTGGTTCACTCTAATAATTGTTTCTTTTGCTGTACAGAAGCTCTGAAGTTTAATTAGATCTGATTTGTCTATTTTGGCTTTTGTTGCCATTGCTTTTGGTGTTTTAGTCATGAAGTCCTTGCCTATGCCTATGTCCTGAATGGTTTTGCCTAGGTTTTCTTCTAGGGTTTTTTATGATGTTAGGTCTTATGTTAGATCTTTAATCCATATGGAGTTCATTTTAGTGTAAGGTGTCAGGAAGTGGTCCAGTTTCTGTTTTCTGCACATTGCTAGCCAGTTTTCCCAACAATGTTCCTGGATTCTATGTGTGATACTGCTTAAGCTAGTGGGGTCAGTGAGGTTTCATTTCCAAACCACTTATCACCAATAGGATTGTAACATCATCACATCTTACATGTGGGTGTGCAGAGCATACTTTCAGGATTTTACAAAATAAATATAATAATTTAATCTCCCTTTATCCTAATATAGAAATTGGTTGGTGTTGAGTAGACAAACCATAATTACCTGAAAATAAGTGTTGCTGGAGTTCCTTTTTATGTTCCAGGCCTTTCTTGGAGTACACTGGTCTGCTAAGGAGAGGCCCACCAGATAGACTCAGCTGAGATTCAAAATCTTCGGACAACTGTACAAGATCTTAAGAAAGAAAGAAAATTCCTGTTATTCTGACATGTTAGTTTATCTCCTCATGACTGAAAGAGGACTTATCAATAGGTGGAATATGTGACTTTCTAAATAGTGTGACTTGAGAAATAGTATCAAAATAACTCCCCATTCACTCTGTCTAGATAAGTGCCTTTATTGCATATCAAGGTCACCAAAATCCACCACTGAAAAGCCATTATTTGGAAGTTCAAATGTATTTCTCCATTCAATAAAATTCTTTGTTCTCTGTATCTGGATAGCATGTTGTTTGTACACCCTTATGATACCTAGCACATTCTTTTAGTACTCCTGTCTGTGCATGTATCTTGTTTTACATCCCCTCTCCAACTGCCCCCACCTCTCCTGAACCCAAGTCTTAACTCTGTTAAATATCATATCATATCTGACTTGCAATTACTGTTACTCACACTTAAAAAATAGCTTAGGGCTTGGGTACAGTAGCTCATGCTTGTAGTCTCAGCTACTCAAGAGACGGAAGCAAGAGGATCACTTGAGCCCAGGAGTTCAAGGCTACAGTGGACTATGATCATGCCACTGCACTCCAGCCTGGGTGCCGTTCTGACACCTATGCTTATTCCTGAAGTTATAATAAGATACTGTGTGAAATCAAAGGACATTATGGAGTGCATTGTTTAACTATTTCATGTGCTTTGGAGATTGAAGTCAGCTTTATAACATTTCCTTTCCAAATACCCATCCACTTTACTCAGAAGACTGTGTCCCAATTTTTATGTTCTTCTCTCTATATTTCTCCAGACTTGGGGTATTCTCAGGTGTTATAGAGACACTGAGATAGCCTACTAGCCTGCCAAATTATAGCATGATGGGGTAAATATAGAAACATGTTTGGGAAGCAGTAGTGATGCAAGGAAAGAAATATTTAAAACTTAGGAGCAGAGGGGTAGAGCAGATTATAGCTGCTGGCATACAGCATAATGGGTACATGGTGATGAGTGGAAGAAAAGGCAAATTATCAGCAAAATAAACAGAGACATGGAATAATATGAAAGATATTGAGGACAAACCTTTAATACATCCCTATCCCCGTGACCCTCATCACCCTGAAATACTTTCTGTTCTTTTGTTTTTGAGACAGGGTCTCACTCTCACCCATGCTGGAGTGCATTGGTGTAATCATGGCTCACTGCAGCCTCAAACTCTGGGGCTCAAATGATCCTCCCACCTCGGCCTCCCAAAGTGCTGGAATTATAAGTGTCAGCCACCATGCTCGTCCCTGAGCTACTTTCAAATTTTCCTGAACTACAAAATTAACAATGTCCTCAATGATCAGTAGATAAACTACATCTTAATTTAGGCAGAGGTACTATTATAAAGTGATAGCAAACTTCAATCCAAAGAGCTTTTATTTATTTATTTTTATTTATTTTTGTTTTTGAGACAGAATTTTGCTCTATTGTCCAGGCTGGAGTGTAGTGACACGATATCGGCTCACCGCAACCTCCTCCTCCTAGGTTCAAGCGAGTCTCCTGCCTCAGCCCCCTAAGTAGCAGGGACCACAAGCACGCACCACCATGCCTGACTAATTTTTATAGTTTTAGTAGAGACAGGGTTTCGCCATGTTGGTCTTGAACTCCTGCTCAGGTGATCCACCCACCTCAGGCTTCCAAAATGCTGGGATTAGAGGCGTGAGCCACCAAGCCCAGCCCAAAGGACTTTTAATACTTCAAACAAGCAACCCCAGAAAGCAGTACTATGCTGGTGATGGTTTACTAAACAGGTCTAATTGAGATGAGATCCCTCATTCATAGCCAGCTGCCAGTTCTGTGTTATAAATCTTCCTACCATGGACAATTTCAAGCTCCTAATGTGATCATCACTAAATACAGAGTTGGAAAGCAATGCACCATAGCACCCCATTTTATAATATTCCCACCACATAAATACAATAGATATAAATAATCTCTCAAGCAAAGTAATAGCAAAATATAGCAAATAATTAGGAAGTGGTGAGTTTGAATTTATTACATTTGTTTCTGATATAATTTATTTAGGTGCAAGTATATGTAACCTAATTTTTAGTAATAGCTATGTTTCACAACTAGCTCAAGAATTCCTGAAAATTTCATAATTGACCCTAAAGCCAGTAAGAGTCATTCCAGTACATCACTGCAAGGGTGGCCATTCTCAAATAATTTTCTGTTCAGTTACTGAGGTAGAAAGTTGCCACTTGTAAGACATGTGAGTTAGGTTTCTAATCACCCAACAAAATTTTCTCATGTATGAAAAGTAGGATACTTGAGGATTCAAAAAAAGTGTTCAGTGGATATAAGATGGTCAAAGTCATAGGCAGCAAAGGAAAATTTAATATGGGAAGTGCCAAGGATGTAGAAAGGACAGGGAGGGAGGGGCTTTCTCCCTCTTACCTGGATCTGTGTCTGTCATCATCGCTACCCATTCCTCGGTTGTCAGGCTGCAGACATGCTTGTCTTTCACTATCCATGACTTGGGAGCTTCTGAGAACACAGCACAGCAGAATGGATTTACTCTGATCATACAAGTATAGCCATATAGCTCTCCCTTAGCTAACACATCCACGATTTTGAGTGTGAAGGTTATCTGGCATTGGGGTTGGCAAAAATGAACACAAGGTAACTTGTCTATTGCTTTTTTTATTTTCCATCTCAAAGAGTCAGGGTCAACATTTTCTTTTGCACATCCCAGGACTTTCCTACTCTTATCATCCACTCCAATAAAAAGATATCCTCCCCTGGTGTTTGCAAATGCAGAGATGTATTCTGGAATTATGTTTTTTACATATTCTTGGATGTGTTTTGTAGAGAACTGTTTAAACTCTACTAATTGAGACTCAGGAAAAGGCAGGATTTCACCATATTCAAGATAGTCTTTTTGGAAAACTGAGTCAGCAGGATCCATGTTAGGGAGCTCTTGGTGTATAACCTTGTGAACTTTGTGACAAGGTCCTTCTTCCAAGATTTTTGCATTCTTTTTCTTGGTCTTCAGGAAATAGAATGCTTCTCTTGAATCCATGGGAAGCACAGAGGTTTCAGATCTACAGTATAATGAAGAAGTGAGGCTGCAAAGGCGGGGCTTGACAGAGCCATCTTCAGGGAAAGAGTCACTGCTCCAAGATTTAACAAAAATGTAAAAACACCTTCCTTGTTGCTTGGTCTCAAAAAAAGCCTGCAAATCTGAGGACTGAATAAGGTCTCTCAAAGACTTTTCTAAATCCAGCCCCATCTCCACAGGATGCTCATCCTTCTTGGCCAACCAAATCACTCCTCCTCCTGAGTTTAATAAAGCACACGCAGCCTGGAGAACTCTCTCCTTCTCTTGGTCTCTCTGAATTTTCTGCATCTTTTTTCTGTTTTCTTCTCCAAGAGTCACTTCTCCTACATTGATGACCAGGTCTGGGTAAGATGATTCCACCAGCAGGGAGCACTGGTTTGCCTTCATGTTGAACTCACAGCTGAAACTCTCAGAAGAAATGGATTGTTACATGCATGCAATTCATTTATTAAAAGGATATTTATTCTGTGTCTACTATGTGCTGAGAGAAGGCAATAGACTAGCAAGCAAGACAAGAGCAATCCCTTCTCTTTAGGAGGAGAATGGCTGGCAGGAAAGAGTGCTGATGAAATCAGCATTTAACATCATGTATGATATGGACTATAAGAGGAAAAATACACTAACGGCGTATCTAAACTAATCTGGAGATTATGGTTCAGCAAGACTTCCAAGGCAGAGGTAACATTTAATCAAGACCTAAAGAATGCATTGGAATTGTCCAGGTGAAGTTATCAGCATTGAAGAATGGAAGCAGTGGATCACATAAAGGGCATGTGTATTGTGGCATGAGATTATCTCAGTTTAGATTGTTGATGTTCCAATGAACATCAACTTTAGGGGATGAGTTAAAGAAGACAACATTGAAAAAAAGACTATAGGGAGGATTGATTGTGAAAAACCAGAGGTAGGAGAAAAACCAAGGGTATATGATATTAAGGAAGCCCAGAGCAAAGTCACCTGTACAGAGGTCTCAGATCTATGACATAATGAAGAACGGAGGCTGCAAAGGCAGGGAGTGACAGAGCCAAGGTGTCTAATACTGTTGACAGGTACAGCTAGGTATTAACTGGAAAGTGTTATCAGGTTTAATAAAATTAAGGTTATGGGTGACTTTGAAAAATACTGTTCAGAACCTGGGCAGTGGGCACCAGGAGGCAATAAACTAGGGGCTAAGGTCTTAGAGACTAGAGTTAATGGAGATGGCTTGAATTCCACTTGTCATTAAAAGTATTATAATATTAACCTAGATATTCAATCTTTCTAACTCTGTTATCTTACCTATAAAACATGGTACATCCACCTTAATATGCCTGTTATGAGAATTAATTAAGAATAATTTACAAAAAGGATGTAACACCATGCTTTGGTTCACAGGCGTTCAGTAAAGGAACCTATTATTAATTGTCCTTTTCACAATGAGTCAAAGAATGAATGGGAGGTAAGGAAATAGTATCACCAAATATACGCAACTTGTTCACTATATCAAGCTATAAAGGAGAGAGGTAAAAAGAAATGTAGCAGGAGGAAAAGAAGTTAAAGAATTTTATTAAGATGGGAAAGGCCTGAAAATATTTAGATGGCAAGAAGGCAGTAGGGAAGTGAAAATTTAAAGATGTAGAAGGAAGTTGGCATGATTAACACAGTAAAGGCCCTGAAAAGAGAGGTAAGGAAGGAATATGATCCAGGATGCAGAAGAAGGTCAGGAGGAGGAGAAAAGGAAATAATGGGCATGGGCGAAGGTGGGCTTATCACTTTGGTGGGAGGAAGCTGAAAGAGTCCCCTTCTGATAGCTTCACTTTTCCATTTGAGGTAGGAAATAAAGTCACCCTGTGAGTCAGAGGCACTTGGTATAAAAACAGGACAAAAACATTTTGTGTACCTGAGACGGGGTCTCACTCTGTCGTCCAGGATAGAGTGCAGTCGCAGCTTACTGCAAACTCTGGGGCTCAAGCGAACCTCCCACCTCAGCCTCCTGAGTAGCTGGGACTACAGGCGCACAGCCACTATGCCCAGCTAATTCTTAAAAAAAATTTTTTTTTTTTGTAGAGATGAGTGTCTCCCCATGTTACCCAGGCTGGTCTCAAAATCCTGGGCTCAAGCAATTCTCCTGCCTTGGTCTCCCAAAGCACTGGGGATTATAGGCATGAGCCACAATGCCCAGCTGCCAAAAACATTTTATTTATTTATTTATTTTTAAAAGATGAGGTTTCACCATGATGGCCAGGCTGGTTTTGAACTCCTGACCTCAGGTAATCCAGCCACCTCAGCCTCCCAAAGTGCTAGTATTACAGGCGTTAGCCACCACGCCCGGCCTGCCAAAAACATTTTAATAATAGAATGGAGACAGTTTGAAACAGACATTATAATGAACAAGATAGATATCTGACATAGGAAACATCTTACAATGAAAGATTAATACAGCAGGTAAAATAAATCATATCTTCAAGTATAAATATAGATAAACTCATAAAGCATGATGATAAATTTAAAAAGGTTTGCAGAAAATAATATACAATAGCATTTAGATAAAATATTTTAAAAACTATAATAAATGTGTTTAGTTAAAGGAGAAAAACATAATGAATAAAGATGCACAATTTTTTTACAGAAGTTACAAATAAGGATGAAATAGAATGAGATTAGAAAATTAAGAAACCTTTAACTGTTTAGACAATGCTGCAAGTTCAGAAGAAAAAGCACCTGAACCAAATACATCTCAGAGGTGGGTGGGACATAAATTTTTGTTGTTTTCTTCTCTTTGCATTTCTGGAATTCTGAATTATTACAACCTTTTTTTTTAAAGCCATCCTCCAGGATTTTATCACGGAAGTCACTGAAACCTGGACTATGCATTCTAAGACAAATAGGACAGACCGGGGGAAATGGTCAGACCTTGTATTGTGTTTTTGGCCTTGAAAGTAGCAAGTGACCAGAATCTGCCATGACAACAGGCTTTAAAAAAGACCCTTAAAAAGACACTGTCTTAACTGTGGTGTTAGCACCAGCCTGCTCTCTGTACATTTGCTAGCTTGTAGTTTTCTAAGACTGAGTAAACTTACTTTTAGAAGTGGAGGTCTGGTAACTTTCCTTGTATTTAATTGGGTAAAAGTATTTTCCACAAACCACCATCTATTTTGTGAACTTTGTTAGTCATCTTTTATTTGGTAAATTATGAACTGGTGTAAATTTGTACAGTTCATGTATATTAATTGTGGCAAAGTTGTACAGATTTCTATATTTTGGATAAGAAATTTTTTTCCTCTATATAATAAATTGTTTCTTATCTTGGCATTAAAAAAAGAAATAAAAAAAAACACAATCAACAAATACTTCACATTATTATTTGAAAATTATTTTTAAAACAAAGAAAAATTTTGAAAGTCAATACAATCAACAAATACCTTGCATCATTATTGGGAAATTGTTAAAATAAAATAAAATTTAAAACAATCAGTAAATTCAAAACCTATTTTGAAGTCATCAGGGATATATACAATATGTAGAAGCACACTATGACAACCTTACTTTCCTTTCCTACAAAAATCCATCCTATACAAAAGGCTCGCAATTACAAGTCTCAGTGGGTGCTAGTAACTCTGGACAGATAAGGTGGATGTTGATGCAGGTAACAGAAGGAATAAGATGACTGAGGTGTGAAGACATTTAGAAAAAAAATGTTAGATAAAAGTGAAGGCTGGGCCGGCTTCGGTGGCTCACGCCTATAATCCCAGCACTTTGGGAGGCTGAGGCAGGCAGATCACTTGAGCCTAGGAGTTTGAGATCAGGCTGAGCAACACGGTGAAATCCCATCTCCTCAAAAAATACAAAAATTAGGCAGGTGTGGTGGTGCTCACTTGTGGTCCCAGCTACTCAGGAGGCTAAGGTGGAAGAATCGCCTGAGCCCTGGAGACGAGACTGTGGTGAACAAGATCGTGCCACTGCACTCCAGCCTGGGGGTCAAAGTAAGAACCTGTCTTGAAAAAAAAAAAAAAGAGGGCCACCTTGCTTAGTTTAGACCCTTGCCTATAAATTTCTATTTCTCAAAATTCCATTCTGCATTCCAAGACCACTGAAACATCTTTGTCAGGTTATTTGTAAAATATTCCTTTTGATGTATAAGGATTTCAAAATTAAATATTTTCTCTGCCCCATACGCTTTATTGTCAAAGCCAATTTTGCTGATAGTTTTTTATTGGCAACTGTATTTAAACAACAACCTCACCATCTGCTTAGAGTCTTTTTCAGGCAAAAAAAAAAAAAAAAAAAAAAAAAGGCTTAGGGAACTCTATCCCTAGCTCTTTCCTTAGGATTAAAGGAATTATAATCAGCATCATTTGCACATTCTTTGTAAGGTAGAGATATTGTCCCATATAAATTTGAAATCCCTAAATAAAATTAAACAAAGTCAATAAGAAATTGAGAATTCAGAAAAGAAACTCAGGACACTTACCAAAGAACTTCAGAAATAAAAGCACCTGATTCTAGTAGGTTTACAGGATAACTTTCTCAAACTTTTCAGTGTAGCCAGAGTTCCCACCAACACAGTGAATTACCACCACCTGCTATCTCTTTCCACCAAAATTAGTCCTGAAGGCTCTGTATACAGAAACCTAGTAGACAAACGTAGCAAAGGTCAAAGATTAAGACTCAGATTTCCTAGGTTCAAACCCAGCTCTGCCATTTATTAGCTGTGTGGTTTCCATTTATTAGCTGTCCCCATTTCTCCCCATGCCCCAGGATCTACTCCTGCAGGAGCCCTGATGGAGCAGTAACTCTGACAGGGGCATGCAGGGACAACCGCCCCTAAGCAGGAGTGTGAGAGGGTGGCATCTGTGCATTTCTCCCCTGCCAGGGAGGCTTACCTAGTTTGCTCAGCAAACTTCCTAAAAGGTGAAGACTTAGCCTGGGAAAACTTTGCAATATCAAATTGTCTAGAAGTGCCTGACTTTCTGTATGCTTCTGGGTAGTTCTTAATTTTTTGTTTTATTTTACTTCCCTTTTCCTTCCATCCTCCCAGCCATCTCCCCTAGATCACATGGGACTGGCTAGCCTGAGACAGAAACTGAACAGAAAGGGAAATGGGAGGGCAGAGTAAGATGGTGTAATAGAAGCCTCCATCCACCATCCCCCTTCTCCAGCAGTGACCACATGGTGCAGAGGAATCTATGTGCTTGGGGGAGGGAGAGCACAGCGATTGTGAGATTTTGCATTGAACTCAGTGCTGCCCTGTTACAGTGAAAAGCAAAACCAGGCTGAATCCAGCTTATACCTGCACATGGGGGCTGAATGTGGACCAGCCCTAGTGAGATGAAAACTGTCCATCCCAGCAGTTGAAACCTGAGTTCCAGCAACCCTCACCACCGTAGGTGAAGTGCTGTGGAGCTCTAAATAAACTTGAAAGGCATTCTAGGCCACAAGGACTGCAACTCCTAGGCAAATCCTAGTGCTGGGTGGTGCTCAGAGCCAGTAGACTTGGAGGGCACACGACCAACTGAGATACCAGCTGGGGCAACTAAGAGAGTGCTTGCATCACACCTCCCCCAACCCCCCGCAGTGCAGCTCTCAGCTCCAAAAAGATCCCTTCCTTCTACTTAAGGAGAGAAGTGGGAAGAGTAAGGAGGACTTCTGTCTTGCATCTCCTTGGCCCCTGAATAATCAGCAGCAATATCCAGGTAATATGCCGTGGGTCTTGGGTGAGACTCTACTGGCTTCAGGTGAGATTCAGCACAATCCCAGCTGTGGTGCCTACAGGCAGAAACTCCTTCTGCTTGAGAAAAGCAGAGGGAAAAGTATAGGGGACTTCGTCTTGCAGCTTAGGTGCCAGCTTAGCCACAGGGGTTAGAGCACCAAGTAGGCTCTTGGACAGCATTTCTGGACCCATCTGGGCCAGAGGGGAGTCCACTGCCCTGAAGAGTGAGTGCCAGACCTAGTAGCATTCACCAAAAGCTGACTAAAGAGCCCTTGAGCCTTAAGTGAACATCAGCGATAGCTAGCAGTACTCCCTGTGGACTCGTCATGGTAATGGCCACAGGGTGGTCTCCTCTGCCTGTGGAAAAAGGAGGAAAGAGTGGGGAGGACTGTGTCTCATGATTTGAAGGCCAGCTCAGCCACAGTAGAATGGAACACCAGGAAGACCTCTAAGTTAGGTTTTTTACTCCAGTCCCTGGCTCCTGGAGAGCATCTGTGAACCCACCCAGGGCCTGGGGGAACTTGCCACTCTGAAAAAAATAACACAATTTGGCTGGCTTCACCACCTGTTGATTGTTTGAAAAGATAAACAAAATTGACAAACATTTAGGCAGGCTACTTAAGAAAAAAAGGAGAATACCCAAATAAAATCAAAGATGAAACAGGAGACAATACAACTGATACTGCAGAAATTCAAAGGATCATTAGTGGTTACTACAAGCAACTGTATGCCTATGAATTGGAAAATCTAGAGGAAATAAATAAATTCTTAGACACATACAACCTACCAAGATTGAACCATGAAGAAATCCAAAACCTGAACAAACCAATAAGAAGTAATGAGAATGAAGCCATAATAAAAAGTCTCCTAGCAAAGAAAAGCCTGGGACCCAATGGCTTCACCAGTGAATTCTACCAAACATTTAAAGAACTGATGCCAATCTTACTCAAACTATTCCAAGAAATAGAGGAGGAAGGAATACTTCCAAACTCATTCTATGAGGCCGGTATTACTGATACCAAAACCAAAGACACATCAAAGAAAGAAAACTACAGGCCAGTATCTCAGCAAAATACTAGCAAACTGAATTCAACAATACGTTAAAAAGGTCATTTATCAGTCTTGGGAAAACTGGCTAACCATATGCAGAAAGCTGAAACTGGATGCCTTCCTTACACCTTATACAAAAATTAACTCAAGATGAATTAAAGAAGTCCTAAAATCACAATAACCCTAGAAGAACATAGGCAATACTATTCAGGACAAAGGCATGGGCAAAGACTTCATGACTAAAACATCAAAAGCAATGGCAACAAAAGCCAAAATACACAAATGAGATCTACTGAAACTAAACAGCTCCAGCACAGCAAAAGAAACTATCAACAAGAGTGAAGAGGCAACCTACAGAATGGGAGAAAATTTTTGCAGTCTACCCGTCTGACAAAGGGCTAATATCCAGAATCTATAAAGAACTTAAACAAATTTACAGGAAACAAACAAACAACCCCATCAAAAAGTGGGCAAAGGATATGAACAGACATTTCTCAAAAGGAGACATTTATGCAGCCAACAAACGTAAGAAAAAAAGTTCATCATCACTGGTCATTAGAGAAATGCAAATTAAAACCACATTGAGATACCATCTCACACTAGTTAGAATGATAATCTTTAAAAAGTCAGGAGACAACAGATGCTGGAGAGGATGTGGAGAAATAAGAATGCTTTTACACTGTTGGTGGGAGTGTAAATTAGTTCAACCATTATAGAAGACAGTGTGGCAATTCCTCAAGGATCTAGAACTAGAAATACCATTTGACCCAGCAATCCCATTACTGGGTATATATCCAAAGAATTATAAATTGTTCTGTTATAAAGACACATGCACATGTATGTTTATTGCAGCACTGTTCACAATAGCAAAGACTTGGAATCAACACAAATGCCCATCAATGATAGATTGGATAAAGAAAATGTGACACATATACACCATGGAATACTATGGAGCCACAAAAAAGAATGAGTTCATGTCCTTTGCAGGGCCATGGATGAAGCTGGAAACCATCATTCTCAGCAGACTAACACAAGAACAGAAAACCAAACACTGCATGTTCTCGCTCATAAGTAGGAGTTGAACAATGAGAACACATAGACACAGGGAGGGGAACATCACACACCGGGGACTGTCAGGAGTTTGGGGGCAGGGGGAGGACTAGCATTAGGAGAAATACCTAATGTAGATAATGGGGTGATGGATGCAGCCAACCACCATGGCACATGTATACCTATGTAACAACCCAGCATGTTCTGCACATGTACCCCAGAACTTAGAGTACAATACAAATAAATAAATAAATAAATAATAAAAAAATCATTTATCATGACTAAATATTCTTTGTCCCAGAGATACAAAGATGGTTCAACGTATGCAGATCAATCCATTTGATACATCAAATCAACAGAATGAAGGACAAAAGCCATATGATCATTTCAACTGATGCTGAAAAAGCATCTGATAAAACTCATTATCCCTTCATGAAAAACTCCTCAATCACTGAATATAGAAGAAACACACCACAACATAATAAAATCCATGTATGACAGATCCACAGTTAGTAGCATACTGAATGGGGAAAAGTTGAAAGCCTTTCCTTTAAGATCTGAAACAGTATAAGGATGCTCACTTTCACCATTGTTATTCAATATAGAAATCCTAGCTAGAGCAATTAGACAAGAGAAAGAAATAAAGGGCATCTAAATTGGAAAGAAAGAAGTCAAATTATCCTTGTTTGCAGGTGATATGATCTTATATTTGGAAAAACCTAAAGACTCCACCAGATAACTATTAGAACTGATAAACAAATTCAGTAAAGTTGCAGGATACAAAATCAACATACAAAAATCAATAGTATTTTTATTCCAGCAAAATCCCATGTTATATGAAATAGCAGTAAATTTTTAAAAAATCAATAGCATTTTTATATACCAACAGAGAACAATCTGAAAAAGAGATTAAAAAAGTGGTTCCACTTAAAATAGCCACAAATAAAATTAAATACCTAGGAATTAACCAAATAAATGAAAGATCTCTACAATAAAAACTATAAAATCCTGATGAAATAAATTGAAGAGGACACCAAAATATGGAAAGGTAGTCCATGTTCATGGATTGGAAGAATCAATATTATTAAAATACCCATACTTCCCAAAGCTATCTACAGATTCAATGCAATCTCTATTAAAATAACAACAACATTCTTCACAGAAATAGAAAAAAAAATCCTAAAATTTATATAGAACCAGAAAACACCTATAATAGCCAAAGCTATCCTAAGCAAAAAGAACAAAACTGGAGGAATCACATTACCTGACTTCAAATTATACGACAGAGCTATATTAACCAAAATGGCATGATACTGACATAAAAACAGACACAATGGAACAGAATAGAGAACCAGATACAAATCCACACATCTACAGTGAACTCACTTTTGACGAAGGTGCCAGGAATATACACTGGGGAAAAGACATTCTCTTCGATAAATGGTGCTGGGAAAACTGGATATCCATAAGCAGAAGAATGAAACTAGACTCCTATCTCTTGTCACATATAAAAATCAAAGCAAAATGGGCTAAAGACTTAAATCTAAAACCTCACACTATGAAACTACTACAAGCAAACATTGGGGAAGATCTCTAGGACATTGATCTGGGCAAAAATTCATTGAGCAATACCCTACAAGCACAGGCAACCCAAAGCAAAAGTGGACACATGGAATCACATCAAGTTAAAAGCCTTCTGCACAGCAAAGAACACAATCAACAAAATGAAAAGACCCAAAAAATGCTGGGAAATATTTGCAAACTACCCATCTGGCAAAGGATTAATAACCAGAATACATCAGAAGCTCCAACAACTCTATGGGGAAAATATGATAATCCTACTGAAAATGGGCAAAAGATTTAAACAGACATTTCTCCAAAGAAGAAAAATGGCAAACAAACATGTGAAAAGGTGCTCAACATCACTGATCATCAGAAAAATTCAAATCCAAACTACAATGAGATATCATCTCACCCAAGTTAAAATAGCTTTTATCCAAAAGACAGGGAATAACAAATGCTGGCGAGGATGTGAAGAAAAGGGAACCCTCATACAATGTTGGTGAGAATGTACATTAGTACAACTATTATGGAGAACAGTTTGGAGGTTCCTCAGAAAACTAAAAATAGAGCTACTACACAATCCAGCAATTCTACTCCTAAGTATTGACCCAAAGAAAGAAAACCGGTATATCCAAGAGGTATCTGCACTCCTATGTTTCTTGCAGCACTGTTTACAATAGTAAGATTTGGAAGCACCCTAAGCATCCATTAGCAGGTGAACAGATAAAGAAAATGATGTGCATATGCACAGTGGATTACTATTTAGTCATAGAATAGAATGAGATCCAATAATTTGCAACAACATGAATGACTGGAGATCATTATGTTAAGTGAAACAAGCCAGGCACAGAAAGACAAGCATTGCATGTTCTCACTTATTTGTGGCATCTAAAAATCAAAACAATTGTGTTCTAAGAGCAGAAGGATGGTTACCTGAGGAAGGGTGGTGGAAGGGAAGGGGTGAGTGGGGAGGGCTAATGGGTACAAAAAAATTAGAAAGAATGAGAAAGACCTACTATTTGATAGCACAACAGGGTGACTGCAGTCAATAATAACTTAGTTGTACATTTTAAAATAACTAAACGAGTGTAACTGGATTGTTTGCAACTCAAAGGATGAATGCTTGAGGGTATGGATACCTCATTCTCCATGATGTGCTTATTTCACATTGCATGTCTATATCAAAACATCTCATGTACCCCATAAATATACACATCCACTATGTACCTACAAAAATAAAATAAAATAAAATAACTAAAGAGCATAATCAGATTGTTGTTAACAAAAAGGATAAATGCTTGAGGTGATGGATACCCCATTTACCTTGATGTAATTACTGAACATTACATTAAACCTTATTATGGGTTACATGAGATGTATTAAAATATCTCATGTAACCCATAAACATATACACCTACTACGTACCCACAGAAATTAAAAATTAATTTAAAAAAAAGAAAAGAAAGGGAAGTGGGCTGCGACAGACATGCCCTTTTGGAAAACTAAAACGTAGAGATCTTCGTCCTTCTCCGGTAGCACGTGTAGTCTACAGATCTTGTCCAGAAGGAGACATTTCTCTCATTTCTCCCCTCTCTAGATTATAAACCACCCCACAGGGTAATGACAATTCTAATTTTGCTTTTTAGCTCCTATATTAAGGACAATAATTTACAGTGGTTGGTCACTCACGCAGAAACCTGTAGAACTAGTTTCTCAAGTCTACAATTCTGAAACCTGAGACCTTCAGCCCTTGGAGCCACCAAGGTGCACTTGACCCACTGGCCTCCCAGGTTTCAGGTCCTAAACCGCGGCTCGCTGGCTAGGGGCTCTTCCAGCTTACAGCGGAAGCAGGTGCACAGGTCAAGCCCCGGACGCCCCCAAAGCCTTCCACCCCCATCACCCACCCCCGTCTCACCACCCAGTCCTCCACAGCCGGCTTTTTAGAGAACTTGCTGAGCAAACTAGCTGGGCTCCCAGGCAGGGGAGAAAAGCACAGATACCCCCACTCCACCCCACGCCAGCCCCTCCCTACCCTCCAACACCCCAACTCCTGACTGCCGGGCATGGGAGTGGGGCGGGTGCTGCTCTCTTCTCTAACCTGGCATCCGAGTTACAGCCCGACAGGGATTCGGCTGGACTAGATCCTGAAGCACTGGTAGAAACGGGAGCTCCGCAGTTCCAGGCTAGGAGCAGGGACCCTCTCTGATTTCTCTAGCTCCAGGGCGTCCGAAGCCCCCTTCGCGTTTCCCTGGAGGCTCCAAGGGCGAGTACTTATATACTAGCAGGTTGGCGCCAACCGGATGCACGCGTCAATGGGAGGGTCTACTAAGCCCGCGAACTTTTTGCCGCGTTGAATTGCCTAGAAGCTTCCAACTTCCTGATTGTTTCCAAATGGTTCTTAGTTTCGGGGATTTTGGGGTTTTTTCCCCACCCCCCTTTCTCCCGCCCTTTCCCCGTCTCCTCGCTCCCTCCCTCCTTCCCTCCCTCTCCATCGTCTATCTATTCATCTATCTGAATTACAGTACAACAAAGAATAAAGATTGTGAAGAAAGACAAGAGCAGCCGAGCGCGGTGGCTCACGCCTGTAATCCCAGCACTTTGGGAGGCCGAGGTGGGCAGATCACGAGGTCAAGAGATCGAGACCATCCTGGCCACATGGTGAAACCCTGTTTCTACTAAAAATACAAAAAATAGCCGGGCATGGTGGCACGCGCCTGTGGTCCCAGCCACTCAGGAGGCTGAGGCTGAAGAATCGCTTGAACCCAGGAGGCAGAGGTTGCCGTGAGCCGAGATTGAGCCACCGCACTCCAGCCTGGCGACAGAGTCAAAAGAAGACAGAAGAGCTTCCCAGGCCCACGGTTCCTTCCTCGTACCCTCTCCTCTCCCGGCGCCTGCGGTCCCACCTTCCCGGGACCCCACCTCGGAGGGTCCAGCTGAGCTCTCCAGAGCTTTGCCAGTCCAATCCTCTCGAATTGCCCAGACTCCAAGCTGGGCTTCTCTCCCCATCGCCCCAGAAAGTGGATCTTGGAGACCGGGGCAAGAATTTGGGCCTCCGCTTCTGTTCCAGACCCCCGACCCTTTGCCAAAATGCGGCAGGTGTGCACATTGGGCCGCGCTTGGTTCCTGGCTGGGTTTCTGGAGCCGGAGGCCGAGGCTGGCCCCGCAGACCACGCGCCGGAGTGGGATTCGACCGCGGCGGGTGCGCTGTGCTCTGTCAACCCCGGTAACCGTCACGCTGCTCGTGATATGAGCAAAACCAGCCAGCGTTCTGCTTTTCCGCCCCGCCGCAGCCTTTAGCACCTGCCGGGGTTCGGTCCGAGTGTTTGGATTTTGTAATCCTCCTCTTTGGCCAACTCCCCCGCCCTGGGCTGGGCTCCGTGCTGCCAACCTTGCGGGACGGACCCTCGCGGATGCCCCGGGCGGCTCTGCCTGAGGCCCAGTTCTCACTGATGTGGACTGGCCCAAGGGTGGGAGCCGCGGTTCACGCTGGACTGATTAGTACAAGCTCCCGTGGAGGCGAAAGTGAGAAAATAAAACGGATTACAGTATACATATACAATGTATATATGATTCACGTTCATATATGTTACACATATGTGTATGTAACGCACGTTTATTGAAATGCGGTCATAACGTTCATACTGTTTCATAATGCACTTTCTTTCAATGACTACCTTTTCACTTCAGTAATTCTTCATATTCTCATATTCCAGCTTCTCCATTTTTTTTAACTTATTGTTTACAGCTCGTTTTCGCAAACCGATATCAAATCCAGAACCATGCATCTATAAAGTGCTAAAAGACTGTCAACCTAGGATCCTATAACAACCACCAAAAAAAGGGCCTACCTAAATGGAGGCAAAATAATCACTTCAGACAAAAGAAAAAAAGAAAATCTGAGGGAATTTATCACCAGCCGATATCTTTCTTAGGAAAAAATATTAAAGGAAGTTCTTTAGGTGGAAGGAAAATGATACCCGGATGAAACTCAGATCTACAAAAAGAATGAAGAGCACAGAAGATAGTAAATACTTAAATATAAAAAATTCTCTTTTTCACTGTTAAAATTATTCTTTTTTTTACGGTATAACAAAATGTATTTTCATTAGATATTAACTATGAACCCATAATGCATGTAAACTAAATACAATACTTCAAATCATTCTGCACAAAGGAATTGCCGATCACATTTATTTAACTACAGAATGTCTAGTTGTTTAACAAAAAGTTTTTAGGAGCTTACAATATAATTTTCAAAACCAAAGAATAAAAATATTAAATATATCACCGTATGGCACAGGACAGCATAAATTTATTTCTGCAACACAGCAGGCAAACGTTTGTGCTGGAAACAGAGGGGAGAAAAATCTAAATTAAAGCAAAAAGTCAGGAAATGGGTGTTCATGAATTTCTCGTTAACTGAGACTCAATATTTATTGTAAGAAACAGAGAACTTTGAACATCAGATTTTGTTTATAAAAATAAAAACTTCCTTAAACATCAGATTTTTTCACCTCAGCAAATATTTTTTCCTTTGATAATTCATAATCCTGCTGTTCATTTCTCACATTTATGAATATCTGGTAACTTTATAAACAACTACCAATGGCACACTTCATATGCTGATTCTGTTGAATTTTCTTATATTTCGTTTCCCCAATGAACCTAAGGCCTATGATAGAGAAGATAGTGAAACATGCTAAGATAATAATTGGTATTAGAGAGACTTTACAGCAAGTATTTAATGAAAGCCACTACATTTCCAGCTCTGAAAAGAGCCAGACACAATCCCTGCTCCTAGAGTTCACCATTTAGAATACAGCATGTCAAGCACTGATTCTGTATCATTATGAGCTTTAATTTCATCTTTCAAGATTTGCATAGATACTGATTTCTTCTGGAAGGGCAAATAAAATCTTCCCTTACACACATCATTCTTTGGATTCCCATAACGGGTATTTTGAAGTCTGTATGTTGATAAGGCCAGTAGATATTTCGTTTTCTCTAATTGCCTTCTACTACTTAAGACTATGTTAAGAATTTTGGTTTCCCTTTCAGTTCTCCCCAACATATTTCTTCTGCAGTTTTGTATATCCAGTCAACTTTTCTGTAACATTTGCTACAGCTTTCTGTTCCCCTTCACTGTTTTCCTCTGTTGCTTTCCTCTTTAACAGAAGCCTGGTAATCTGGGCTTCCCCATCTTTCCTTTTCTGGCTTCTTATTCACATGAGTGACTAATCTTTGCATTTCCTTAAAAGTTAGGTCTTCAACAAATATGACTTATTAGCACATCCAATCTTCATTTTCTTGAACTTTTTTTGATCTTCAGATCTTCTGTGCAGTAATATTATCTTCCTGAATACCATTTAGAAATATCCTCAGAACACCAATGATTTCTTGAAGATACTTGTTTTAAAAGTTGTATCAAAAGAGATTGATAAAGGAATGTATAACTCAGAAAAGGATGCTTCTACTGTATTGTGAATTCCCACCATTCCAAGTACTGGATTCTGCAAATTCAACATTAAAACCTGGTATGGGAAATCAATTATACACATAAGGGTTAGATTAAAATTTTAATTTTTTGGTTGATATTAAGTTGAAATTTATATAATACATGAGGTCTGAATATTTAAAAAACCAATGATAAAAATTTAATATAGTTAACTGTTCACTGGTAGGTCTATTGAGTTCATCATAACCTATATATTTAATTAAAAATCAAACTATGAGTCTGCATATCAGATGCTATCAAGAAAATTGCCATCCAGGATCCATAATTCTTTTTATATTTTTAACTCAGACGAATATATAAGATTCAGTAAATTTTAATGTTCCAAATTGTTCTTTAAAAATTATCAGAAGTTTCCAGTTAACGCAGCTGAGTAATTGATTTATCCCCAATGAACTACGTGTTTGTGTTACGAGGTAGCAATCAAAGACTGTATAATCTTCTGTGATGGTAGTACCCTTAATTTATATGCATTCCCTCTTCATATGAAGAGTATAGACAACAAAAAGGGACAGACGAGTCACTTTTCATTATTCATTGACTCTTGGTGTTGTCCTAGTATGTTAAATGTCTGATTTCAATTTTACAACCACCAAAAATACCAATATTTATTCTGAAAGGCAATCATATGTTCCAAGTAGCAGATATGAACAACTTCCAACATGATCTCTAGGAATAATCCGCAGTTCTGCACCATGTTTTAGAAAAACATTTCCAGCAGTCTGTGCAGGATTTATTCCTATTCCATCATTGGTAATAATTGTACTTGTTGCAGCAGGAATTTTAAATTCTGCTGCTGCAAACTTTAAGACTGCTGTGAAAGGTGTACTTTCAGGAACACTGAGTACTTTGTATAGCAGCCGCGGTTCCAACGTCAGCGTGATCCTAAAGGAAACCTTCGGCATGGTGGTGCTGTGCTCCACGGGGTAGCACAACTTCCTCCACTGTGCTAAAAATCATTCTTAAAATAATTAATGTTTTAAAGGAGGAAAACTATGTATTGTGGTGCTTATAACAAATAGAAATATTTTATTTTTACAAATAGAGAAAATGGGTGTGTATTGTTGTAAAGCTCTTACGTTATTCACAAAGTCACATACTATGATTTAACTGTGATAAGCTGAAGGTGCATATTGTAAGCCCTAGAGCTATCACTGAAGAAATGGGAACAAAAACATATAGATAATAAATCAGCAAAGGACTTTTCCTTGTGACTTCTATTTTCTTCCTGTTTTTATAAAAATATTATTTTTCCTTCCTGTTTTAAAGCCCACGCAGTAGGCGTCTGTCTCCGTGGTGGCAGCATTTTCCTGTCCTCCTCAGGACTGGGAGCGTGCAGTGCTCCTCTTTCCCTTTCCAGGTGTAGGAAAGTGAGGCAAGACTGCCTTCTCAGCCTTCTCTCTATGCCTCCCCAGACCTTCAGCTCTCCAGCGATTCTTACGGCCTGTGCAGGGAACAGGTCACTCATTCAGCAAAAAGTCACCAAAAGCCAAAGTGTTTTGCCAGAGAAATAGTTCCAAAGTCAGATTTTCCTATTTTTTTTTAACTCAAACTGTTAAGAGAGAGAAATGGTATATATTAGAAAGATGGGATATTGTTTAAACTTTACTACTCCTTTGTTTTTACATCGACTTTCATGTTTATCTTATTCTGACTGTTATGTATACATTTAACTAAAGATTTTATTTCTCAATTGTAATTTTTTTCAAGTAGAAAACATTTTAAAATTCAGAGTTATATTCTTTTCTCCAATCCCTTTAATATTCACTTAAACAGTTAAGGTTCAAGCATAACAAAACTGCATTTTTTACATTACAAGAGGATTTTGTATGATATTTTCAGTATATACCAATTTTCTCAGAATCTCTTCTGCAATAACATTTCATTAATACTTTGGTCCTCAGGTTGTTTCCACAAGGTCAGAAATATAGGCAGGAAGATGGTAAAATAAACCTACTCAGGGATAAAAGGAATCAAACATTTACTATGTACACTATACTAGGTTTTACACACTTTAAATAAATTTTGAATGTAAGTTCTACTTATCTGTTAATAGAACAGCATTGGTTGGGTGTAGTGGCTCATGCCTGTAATACCAGCACTTTGGCAGGCCAAGGTGGGTGGATCACCTGAGGTCAGGAGTTCAAAATCAGCCTGGCCAACATGGTGAAACCCTGTTTCTACTAAAAATACAAAAATTAGCTGGGCATAGTGGTGGACACCTGTAATCCCAGCTACTCAGGGAGGCTGAGGCATGAGAATTGCTTGAATCTGGGAGGCAGAGGTTGCAGTGAACCGAGATCGCGCCACTGCACTCAAGCCTGGGCTGCAAGAGCAAGACTCCATCTCAAAAAAAAAAAAAAAGAACAGCATTGCAGCATTGTTTTGGGAGGCTGAGGTGGGAGGGTGGGAGGATCCCTTGAGCCTAGGAGTTAGAGACCAGCCTGGGCAAGACAGTGAGACCACCTCTCTACACACACACACACACACACACACACACACACACACACACACACATGCACACACAGCCGCTATTGTCCTAACTACTCTGGGGCAGGAGGCTGAGATGAAAGGATCCCTTGAGCCCAGGTATTTGAGGTGACAGTGAGCTATGATTGTGCCACTGCACTCCAGCCTGGGCAACAAAGCAAGATCTCATCTAAATAAAATAAAATAAAGAACAGCATTACCAGGGCCAGCTAAGTCTATGTTTTAAATGTTCTTTCACTTTAAGTACAAATTGTGGAAACAAACAATGTATCTTTGACTAAAGATACATTGTCAACATGCAGTAATATATATTTTCCACTTCCAAAGTTTTTTTATAGGTGTGTGACCTTAGCACATGGAAACATTCAAGCTGTTTATTATTTCACGGAAATCTAGGTTTGTTGCTGAGCAGCATCTGGCCAGCATCACCACAAGGACCTGGTTCTATCACCTGGTAAACTTAAAATGGGAACAGATAGTGTTTGGCAATTATGTTTCTGGGAGAGAGGAAAAAAAGCTGATTTTTTTCCTTTAGCTTTACACTGCCAACTTTAAAAGGTAGTACCTAATTTTAAAGCACTGAAATTGTCATTTAAATGAGAAAATGTTATTGGCTTAATCAACTGTGAAATGAAAAAGATATCACTGCCTTTTCAAGCATTAGATCAAAGCCAATTATTTTCAGAGACCCAAGCGATACCCAGCTTATATTGCGCTACAGTTTTCAACGACATAGTGTTTCTACCCTTTCCGAACCGAAGTTGCCCCCTCACTCCTCCAGCCAACTCTCCTTTCTCTGGGTTCATTCTTTGCCTGCTGAGCTGCCTGCCCCTTGCTCCCTTTCTCTCCTCTATTTGCCCTCTGACTGTTCCTCATCTATATCTGGGTTGGCACAAATGGTTTCTTCACTGCCTGATCAGTCACTGACCAGTCACTGATTTGGATTCGGGATCCTATTAGTAAAACTGACTGTCTGGCACGTTTGTGCTGACCATCTGCCCTGAAAGGATACTGTGCGTCATCATCTAAAAAGCTCTGTTTAAGAGATAAGAATTGCAAACCCACAAGATATCTGAGAAACTCCTCAAATGAGAGTCACCTAGCCAAATGTTCTCTTTTATAGGGAGACTACTAGAAGTTGTTTTGATTTTCTGTTTGTTTTTGAGACAGGTTCTTGTTCTGTCACTCCAGGTTGGAGTGCAGTGTCGTGATCTCAGCTTACTGCAATCTGTGCCTCCCAGGCTCAAGCAATCCTTCCACTTCAGCCTTCGGAGTAGGTGGGATTACAAGGCACGGGCACCACAACCAGAAATGTTTTTGTTTGTTTATTTGAGATGGAGTTTCGCTCTTTGTTGCCCAGGCTGTAGTGCAGTGGTGCAATTTCCACTGACTGCAACCTCCGTCTCCCAGGTTCAAGCGATTCTCTTGTCTCAGCCTCCCGATTAGCTGGGACTACAGGTGCCTGCCACCATTCCTGACTAATTTTTGTATTTTTAATAGAGAAGGGGTTTCACCATGTTGGCCAGGCTGATCTCCAACTCCTGACCTCACTCAGGTGATGCACCTGCCTCGGCTTCCCAAAGTGCTGGGATTACAGGCAAGAGCCTCTGCAACCGGCCAATGTTGAAGAGTTAGCATATTTAAATAATTACATATTTTGGGCTTGATTTCTTATTTTTTCCCTGGGATTCTTAGAGACCCCCTCTACTAGATTTGTATAAACAGTAACATCTTGAAACTGATC
Organism: Cacajao melanocephalus; assembly: GCA_963573385.1. Classification (NCBI taxonomy): domain Eukaryota; kingdom Metazoa; phylum Chordata; class Mammalia; order Primates; family Pitheciidae; genus Cacajao; species Cacajao melanocephalus. Next base: position 9,756 of record CAUYLG010000321.1, on the reverse strand, counting down.
ATTATAGGACCATAGAATTTGAGAGACATTAATGTCTTTATTTTCTAATATCCACTGAAGATAGTCTGTCTTTCAAAGGAAACTACTTCCCTTAGTTGTCCTTGGTATATCACTAACACTTCACAAGGACAAACAGCTTTTGCACTATATTACTTCAACATTAAAAAGGTTGGGGTCATTACTGGGGCCATGAAATCCTCCAAGATTCTTCCTTCCATTTTCCAGTTCCCCAGCAGTATAAGAACCTCAGTGCATCAGGCATAATTGTCATAAAGCAAAACACTCCCTCACTTTGATCAGATTAAAACTCTAACCAGTTCTACCCTTCCATTCTGAAATATGTATTTAAGAAGGATAGAACTACACTCCTTCTTCTTGTAGTACAGGGTTTGTCAGCCTTGGCACTATTCAGATTTGGGGCTGGAAATTTTTTGTTATGGAGGGCTGTCCTGTACCTTCTAGGATGTTCAGCAGCATCTCCGGCCTCTACCCACTAGGTACCATTAACATACTCCCCTCAAGTGGTGACAACCAGAAATAATTCCAGATTTTATGTCCCTCGGAGGGCAAGATCTGCCACCCCCTCCACTCTATTGAGTACCACTGCCCTAGTCTAATGATGAGCAGATTAATTTTAACAATGAGCAGATCTATTTTAATGATCCATATACCAGTGCCATCCAATGGAAATATAATGCAATACATAAGTGTGATTTTAATATAGTAAGCACATTTTTAAAGGTAAAAAAAACAGGCAGCATTACTTTTAACAAAATATTTTATTCAATTGAATGTTTCCAAAATACCATCATTTTGACATGTAATACATTTAAAAATGATTCATGTAATATTTTCATTCTTTGACATACTAAATTTTTCAATCCCAGTGTATATTTTATACTTACATCTCATGTCAATTTGGACCAGCCACATAGCAAGCACTAATTTGCTACACATGGCTAATGTGTGCTATGGGCACTGCAGCCATATACAGTGATATCTGGCAAAAGCCAGAATAGTCAACATCAACAAATTAAGCAAACAAACAAATAGCAATGAGGGCACAGATCTTGGTTTTTGCCATTCTTCAGTAAAAGGAACCAGAGCTCCTTGGAGAAACGGCTGATTTTAGGGCTAGGGCAAAGCATACACAAGATGTGCCTGGAGTATTCTTTATTACTAAAAAATTAAGTACATACTCCGGGGGGCGGGAGGGGAGAGAATGAGGGCACATCAAAGGGACAAAAGAGTTAGCCTGAAAGAGCTTCCAGGGGACAGGCCAAGATAGCTGAATAGGAAAGGCTCTCAGCACAACCAACACAGAAGACAGGTGATTTCTGCATTTTCAACTGAGGTACCAAGTTAATCTCATTGGGACTAGTTAGAGAGTGAGTCCAACCCATGGAGGGTGAGCAGAAGCAGGGTGGGGCGTTGCTTCACCTGAGAAGTGCAAGGAGCCAAGGACCTCCCCTTTCCCCCCTCCCCAGCAAGCCAAGGTAGCTGTGAGGAACTGGCTACCCAGCCAGGTTACTGTGCTTTTCCTATAGTTTTTACAATCTGCAGATCAGGAGATTCCCTTGTGTGCCTACACCACCGCGGCCCTGGGTTTCAAGCACAAAACTAGGAAGCTGTTTTGGCAGACACTGAGCTAGCTGCAGGAGTACTTTTTCATACCCCAGTGGTGCCTGGAACCCCAGCGACACAGAACTATTCACTGCCCTGGAAAGGGGACTGAATCGAGGGGGAAAGGGGGCTGAAGCCAGGGAGCCAAGTGGTCTTGATCAGCGGGTCCCACTCCTACAGAGCTTAGCAAGCTAAGAACCACTGGCTTGAAATTCTTGCTGCCAGCACAGCAGTCTGAAGTCAACCTGGGATGATCAACCTTGGTGGGGGGAGGAGCATCTGCCATTACTGAGACTTTAGTAGGCAGTTTTCCCCTGACAGTGCTAAGGAGGCTGGGAGGTCTGGGCTGGGCATGGCAAAGCGGCTGTGGCCAGACTACTTCTCTAGATTCCTCCTCACTGGGCAGGGCATCTCTGGAAGAAAGGTAACAGCCCCAGCCCGGGTCTTAGAGACAAAACCCCCATCTCCTTAGAACAGAGCACCTGGGGGAAGGGGCGGCTATGGGCACAGCTTCAGTGGATTTCATCGTTCCTGCCTGCTGGCTCTGAAGAGAGCAACTGATCCTGACAAGAATAATTCTGCCAGCATAGCACACCAGTTCTGCTAAGGGACAGTCTGCCCCCTCAAGCAGGACCCTGACCTCCATGCTTCCTGACTGAGAGAAACCTTCCAACAAGGGTCGACAGATACCTCATACAAGAGAGCTCTAGCTGGCATCAGGCTGGTACCCCTCTGGGATGAAGCTTCCAGAGGAAGGAGCAGACAGCAATCGTTGCTGTTCTGCAGCCTCCACCGGTGATACCCAGGTGAACAGGGTCCAGAGTGAACCTCCAGCAAACTGCAGCAGACCTGCAGAAGAGGGGCCTGACTATTAGAAGAAAAACTAACAAACAGAAAGCAACAACATTAACATCAACATAAAGGATCCACACACAAAAACCCCATCTAAAGGTCATCAGCCTCAAAGATCAAAGGTAGATAAATCCATGAAGATGAGGAAAAACCAGTATAAACATGCTAAAAATTCCAAAAACAAGAATGTCTCTTTTCCAAATGATCACAACTCCTTTCCAGCAAGGGAACAAAACTGGACAGAGAATGAAATTGACAAATTGACAGAAGTAGGCTTCAGAAGGTGGGTAATAACAAACTCCACTGAGCTAAAGGAGCATGTTCTAACCCAGTGCAAGGAAGCTGAGAACCTTGATAAAAGGTTACAGGAACTGCTAACTAGAATAACCAGTTTAGAGAGGAACATAAACTACCTGATGGAGCTGAAAAACACAGCACCAGAACTTCGTGAAACATACAGAAGTATCAATAGCCAAATCAATCAAGTGGAAGAAAGGACATCAGAGATTGAAGATCAACTTACTGAAATAAGGTATGAAGACAAGATTAGAGAAAAAAGAATGAAAAGGAAGAAGCAAACCTCCAAGAAATATGTGACTATGTGAAAAGACCAAACTGCGATTGATTGATGCACCTGAAAGTGATAGGGAGAATGGAACCAAGTTGGAAAACACACTTCAGGGTATTATTCAGGAGAACTTCCCCAACCTTGCAAGACAGGCCAACATTCAAATTCAGGAAATACAGAGAACACCACAAAGATACTCCTCAAGAAAGAGCAACCCCAAGACATATAATCAACAGATTCTCCAAGGTTGAAACAAAGGAAAAAATGTTAAGGGTAGTCAGAGAGAAAGGTCAAGTTACCTACGAAGGGAACCCCATCAGACTCACAGCAGATATCTCTGCAGAAACTCTGCAAGCCAGAAGAGAGTGGGGGCCAATATTCAATATTCTTAAAGAATTTTCAACCCAGAATTTCACATGCAGCCAAACTAAGCTTCATGAGCAAGGAAGAAGTAAAATCCTTTCCAGACAAGTAAATGCTGAGGGATTTTTTACCACCAGGCCTGCCTTACAAGTGCTCCTGAAGGAAGCCCTGAATATGGAAAGGAAAAACTGGTACTAGCCACTGAAAAAACACACCAAAATATAAAGACCAATGACAGTATGAGGAAACTGCATCAACTAATGTGCAAAATAACCAGCTAGCATCATGATGACATGATGAAATTCACACATAACCTGTTAACCTTATGTATAAATGGGCTAAATGCGCCCAATTAAAAGATACAGAATGGCAAATTGGATAAAGAGTCAAGACCCATCTCATGTGCAAAGAAACATATAGGCTCAAAATAAAGGGATGGAGGAATATTTACCAAGCAAATGAAAAGCAAAAAAAACCAAACAAACAAAAAAACAGGGGTTGCAATCCTAGTCTCTGATAAAACAGACTTAAAACTAACAAAGATCAAAAAAGACAAAGAAGGGCATTACATAATGGTAAAGGGATCAATGCAACAAGAAGAGCTAACTATCCTAAATATGTACGTACCCAACCCAGGAGCACTCAGATTCATAAACAAGTTTTTACGGACCTACGAAGAGACTTAGACCCCCACAGAATAATAGTGGGAGACTTTAACACCACACTGTCAGTACTAGACAGATCAGTGAGACAGAAGATTAACAAGGATATTCAGGACTTGAACTCAGCTCTGGACCAACCGGACCTAATAGACATCTACAGAAATCTCCACCCCAAATCAACAGAATATACATTATTCTCAGTGCCACACAGCATGTATTCTAAAATCGGCCACATAATTGGAAGTAAAACACTCCTCAGCAAATGCAAAAGAATGGAAATCATAACAAAAAGTCTTTCAGACTACAGTGCAATCAAATTAGAACTCGAGATTAAGAAACTCACTGAAAATCACACAACTGCATGGAAATTGAACAACCTGCTCGTGAATGACTACTGGGTAAATAATGAAATTAAGGCAGAAATCAAGAAGCTCTTTGAAACCAATGACAACAAAGAGACATCATACCAGAATCTCTTGGACACAGCTAAAGCAGTGTGAAGGGGAAATTTTATAACACTAAATGCCTACAACAGAAAGCTGGAAAGATCTAAAATTGATAACCTAACATCACAATTAAAAGAACTAGAGAAGCAAGAGCAAAAAAATTCAAAAGGTAGCAGAAGACAAGAAATAACTGTGATCAAAGCAGGACTGTAGGAGATGGAGACATGAAAAATCCTTCAAAAACTCAGTGAATCCAGGAGCTGGTTTATTGAAAAAAATAACAAAATAGATGGACCACTAGCTAGACTAGTAAAAAGGAAAAGAGATAATCAAATAGACACAATAAATATGATAAAGAGGATATCACCACTGATCTGACGGAAATACAAACTACTATCAGAGAATACCATTAAAACCTCTACACAAATAAACTAGAAAATCTAGAATAAATAGGGCTGGGCACGGTGGCTCATGCCTGTAATCCCAGCACTTTGGGAGGCCAAGGCAGGCAGATCACCTGAGGTCAGGAGTTCGGGACCAGCCTGGCTAATATGGCAAAACCCCATTTCTACAAAAAAAATTAAAAAACAAACCCTTGTGGTAGAGCATGCCTGTAACCCCAGCTACTCCGGGGACTGAGGCAGGAGAATCCTTTGAACCTAGGAGGCAGAGGTTACAGTGACCCAGGATTGCACCATTGCACTCCAGCTTGGGCAACAAGAGTGAAACTCCATCTCAAGGAAAAAAAAAAAGAAAAGAAAATCTAGAAGAAATAGGTAAACTCCTGGGCACATACACCCTCCCAAGAATAAACCAGGAAGTAGTAGAATCTCTGAATAGACTAATAACAAGTTCTGAAATTGAGACAGTAATTAATAGCCTACCAACAAAAAAGCCAAGGACAGAAGGATTCATAGCCAAATTCTACCAATGGTACAAAGAGGAGCAGTACCATTCCTTCTGAAACTATTCCAAACAATAGAAAAAGAGGGACTCCTCCCTAACTTATCTTTTGAGACCAGCATCATCCTGATTCCAAAACCTGGCAGAGACACAACAAAAAAAGAAAATTTCAGGCCAATATCCCTGATGAACATCAGTGTAAAAATCCTCAATAAAATACTGGCAAACCGAATCCAGCAGCACATCAAAAAGCTTATCCACCATGATCAAGTTGGCTTTATCCCTGGGATGCAAGGCTGATTCAACATACGCAAATCAATAAACATAATCCATCACATAAACAGAACCAATGACAAAAACCACATGATTATCTCAATAGATGCAGAAAAGTCCTTTGATAAAATTTAACAGCCCTTCATGCTATAAATTCTCAATAAGCTAGGTATTGATAGAACATACCTCAAAAGAATAAGAGCTATTTATAACAAACTCAGAGCCAATATCATACTGACTGGGCAAAAGCTGGAAGCCTTCCCTTTGAAAACTGGCACGAGACAAGAGTGCCCTCTCTGTTTTTTTTTTTTTTAACCATGTATTATCCAAGTAAAAGAATGCCCTCTCTTATCACTCCTATTCAACATAATATTGAAAGTTCTGGCCAAGGAAATCAGGCAAGAGAAAGAAATAAAGGGTATTCAAACAGGAAGAGAGGAAGTCAAATTGTCTCTTTGCAGATGACATGATTGTATATTTAGAAAACCCCATAGTCTCAGCCCAAAAACTAGATGATGTATTGATAGGTGCAGCAAACCACCATGACACATGTACACCTATGTAACAAACCTGCACATTCTGCACAGGTATCCCAGAACTTAAAGTAAAATAAAATAAAAAAGAGTTTCCAATGGCTAATACTAGAACAATTTGAGCAACTAAATAAATAATGTAGTATTGAAATATAACACAAAATATTAAATAAGTACCTATAAGTTCATTCATATGAGTAAAGGACTGAATAAATGAGTAAATGGAGAAGAGACAAGTCTCCTACACAGAAGAATTCCAAATAAGTTATGTGTAATAGCTGCATCCTCTCTCCCCGCATCAGGAAGGTGGCACTTCAATCCCCACCGTTTAAGTGTGAGCTTATGACACAGGAGGGAGGGAAAGTAACCACAGTGGATCAACCTGGCAAACACTACCTGAGAGTCATGTGGTCAAGATTAACATCAACATGATAAGGCATGGTGATCGCATACACCCTTGATATGATATGATGGCAATTACAGTTCATCCCTGTAGTCTTCCTCTTGAAAACTTTGAGTACTAAAAATAAAATCCTAAGCCCTCAACCACTGAATAGACCCCCTCTTGGCCAAGGGGAACCCAGAAAAACCTTAAAAGCTGAATTTGCAGACATGATGGGACAGCAGGTCAGACACACCTCATTATAACTGCTCCCTTTTGCAGTTTAGACAGAACAACTGACCAGCACTCAGGTTAAAATAAAGATCATAAGACTGATGGAACAATCTCTTTGTGGCAATAAGACACCAAGGGGTAAATAGGACCTAAAGCCTTGCCAGGCAAGAGTTAAGTCATGCACTCCTTCGCTTAAAGAATAAAGTATGTTCTAATGGCCACAAGCCTTTTCTTCTGTCAGCTAAACAAGGACTGGCCTGGAGATAAGCAATATTAAAACTACAGCTCATCCACTGCCAGACATTGACCAACTGATCCCCTGCTCCACCAGCCATAACTACAGCTTTGACTGGACAAGAGACTGATTTTAGGAACTTTCTCCTGATAAGAAGACCACCAACCGTGGACTGGTTCTGGCTGGTTTACAGAGTCTGAGCATTTGAGTGCCTTCTTGTCCTGAAAAAATTTTTGATATATAGGGTCTAATTGTAATAGATATAAAAGTTAAAACATATAGGGTCTAATTGTAATACATTTAAAAGTTATGTCTCGGGCCAGGCGCGGTGGCTTGTGCCTGTAATTCCAGCATTTTGGGTGGCTGAGGCAGACGGATCACCTGAGGTCAGGAGTTCGAGACCAGCCTGACCAACATGGAGAAACCCCATCTCTACTAAAAATACAAAATTAGCCAGGTGTGTTGGCTCATTCCTGTCATCCCAGCTACTTGGAAGGCTGAGGCAGGAGAACTGCTTGAACCCAGGAGGCGGAGGTTGCAGTGAGTCGAAGTTGGGCCATTTCACCCTAGCCTGGGCAATAAGACCAAAACTATGTCTCAAAAAAAAAAAAAAAAAAAAAAAAATCAATGGTAAGTCTCTACTGGCTGGGCACAGTGGCTCATGCCTGCAACCCCCACACTTTGGAAGACTAAGGCGGGTGGATCACCTGAGGTCAGGAGTTAGATACCAGCCTGGCCAACATGGCAAAACCCCATCTCTACTAAAATACAAAAATTAGCCAGTCATAGTGACACGTGCCTGTAGTCCCAGCTACTCAGGAGACTGAGGCAGGAGAATCGCTTGAACCTGGAAGGCAGCAGTTGCAGTGAGCCAAGATCATGTCACTGCACTCCAGCCTGGGTGACAGAGCAAAACTCCGTCTCAAAAAAAAAAAAAAAAGTTAAGTCTCTACTGAAAAGTGAAAATGGAACATACACAATACACATATTCACTCCCCATGCATATGCACAATCCCCTTTCAGGAGTATTCATAGCTCCTCCTATAACCTGCTGAATATGTATACTTGGCCAAGCCATTCAACACAAATCCCTGTTCCATCCTCCCTTCCCTCAAAGTGCTGCCTTTCTGTCTAAGTTTCCCCCAATCAGGATGGCCACCCTGCAGGTTGTAACACTTTATAATAAATAAAATCTCCTTTCCAAACTTATAAGTTGTGTAATTTTTAAGTTGACAATCTATAACTCCAGCCTAACTATGAAAAAAACATCAGACAAACCCAAAGGTACATTCTATGCCCGAATGTGCTTCATTCTATGCCTGAACAGTGCTTCTCAAAACTACCCAGGTCTTCAAAAATAAAGCCTGAAAAATTATCACAGATCCAAGGAAGCTAAGGAGAAGCCATCATTCTCAGCAAACTAACACAAGAACAGAAAACCAAACACTGCATGTTCTCACTCATGAGTGGGAGTTGAACAATGAGAATACACGGACACAGGACAAAACTAAGAATAGCACATTTTCTATGGAGAGGAATAATTTACAATATGAAATGTCATATGGTGTCCTGGATGGAATCCTGGAACAGACAAAGCATAGTAGGAGAAAACTGGGAAATCTACATATACTGTGGAGTTTAGTTCACAGCAATGTACTATGATTGTGACAATCAAACCACAGTAATGTAGTAATGAAAGAGGGAACTGAGTGAGGGGTACACAGGAACTTTCTGAACTATCTTTGCAACTTTTCTGTAAGTCTATGAATATTCTAAAAGAAAAAGTTAACTTAAATTTTAAAACCATTTTTGTTTTACTTTACCATGGCTGGGTAGATTTTTAGATATTTAATGAAGGAAGTCCCAGCCAGCTAAAGCCAGATTACAGAGATAGGCAGGCACCAATTAAAACCCAACTGAGCCTGGCACAGTGGCTCACGCCTAGAATCCTATCAATGTGGGAGGCTGAGACAGGAGGATCACTTCAGCCCAGGAGTTCGGGGATATAGTGAACTATGATCACTCCAGCCTGGGCTACATAGTATTTTTTACGAAAATATTTTTAAATTATCCAGGCATGATGGCATGCAACTGGGTCCTAGCTACTTAGGAGGCTGAGGTGGGAGGATTGCTTGAGCCCAGGAGGTCGAGGCTGCCGTGAGTCGTGATGGTGCCACTGTACTCCAGCCTGGATGACAAAGCTAGACTGTCTCAAGGAAAAGAAAATAAAAAATGACATACTCAGGTTTTCTTTAGCTAAAAAAGGTAGACAAAATTACTCTATCATGCTCTCCTAAACACAATTTGTTGTCACAGGTAATTTTACCACTTAATTTTCAATGAACAAGGCAACTTAGCAAAGAAAATTAATCCCAGATTAAATAATATTTAGAGACATAAGATCCAGCTGCTTACCTGATGAAGTTCTTCAGAGACTGGTTTTCACAAACGTAGAGAATTCTCTGTGTCTCACAGTGAAACACATTCCTGATCTCCGCGATCCTCATGGCCATGATGGTCTTCCATGAGCCGGGTAAACTGTGGACAAACAATTCCCTGTTCTTGCGGAGGCTTTTGGAGAATATCTCATACTGCTGGGCTGTGAGCAGATTTAAAACCTCACAGCCGAGCTGGTCACTCAAGAGAGACCTGAAACCAAGCAAGACAATCACAAGGGACTGC
>CAUYLG010000319.1:0-46613 GCA_963573385.1 Cacajao melanocephalus | reverse complement strand
CCCTGTGGTCTCAGCCCCAAATCTCCTTAAGATGATAAGCAACTTCAGCAAAGTCTCAGGATACAAAATCAATGTGCAAAAATCACAAGCATTTCTATACACCAATAACAGTCAAACAGAGAGCCAAATTATGAGCCAACTCCCATTCACAACTGCTACAAAGAGAATAAAACACCTAGGAATACAACTAACAAGGATGTGAAAGACCTCTTCAAGGACAACCACAAACCACTGCTCAAGGAAATAAGAAAAAAACACAAACAGACGAAAAAACATTCCATGTCCATGGGTAGGAAGAATCAATATTGTGAAAATGGCCACTCTGCCCAAAGTAATTTATAGATTAAATTCTATCTCCATCAAGCTACCACTGACCTGCTTCAAAGAACTGGAAAAAACTATCTTAAACTTCATATGGAAACATAAAACAGCCCACATAGCCAAGGCAATTCTAAGCAAAAAGAACAAAGCTAAAGGCATAACATTACATGACTTCAAACTATACTACAAGGCCACAGTAATCAAAACAGCATGGTATTGGTATCAAAACAGAGATATAGACCAATGGAACAGAACAAAGGCCTCAGAAGTATGCCACACATCTACGACCATCTGATCTTTGACAAATCTGACAAAAACAAGCAATGGGGAAAGGATTCCCTGTTTAATAAATGATGTTGGGAAAACTGGCTAGCCATGTGCGGAAAGCTGAAACTGGACCCCTTCCGTACACCTTACACAAAAATTAACTCCAGATTGACTAATGATTTAAACATAAGACCTAACACCATAAAAAGCCTAGAAGAAAACCTAGGCAAAACCATTCAGGACATAGGCATAGGAAAGGACTTCATGACTAAAACACCAAAAGCAATGACAACAAAAGCCAAAATAGACAAATGAGATCTAATTAAACTTAAGAGCTTCTGCAGAGCAAAAGAAACCATCATTAGAGTGAACCAGCAACCAACAGAATGGGAAAAAATTTTTGCAAGCTACCCGTCTGACAAAGGGCTAATATCCGGAATCTACAAAGAACTAAAACAGATTTACAAGAAAATAAACAAACAACCAACCCCATCCAAAAGTGGGCAAAGGATATGAACAGACACTTTTCAAAGGAAGACATTTATGTGGCCAAGAAACACATGAAAAAACTGCTCACCACTGGTCATTAGAGAAATGCAAATCAAAACTACATTGGGATACCATTTCACGCCAGTTAGAATGGCGACCATTAAAAAATCTGGAGACGACAGATGCTGGAGAGGATGTGGAGAAATAGGAACTCTTTTACACTGTTGGTGGGCATGTAAATTCATTCAACCATTGTGGGAGACAGTGTGATGATTCCTCAAGGATCTACAAATAAAAATACAATTTGACCCAGCAATCCCATTAAGAGGTATATACACTAAGGTTATAAATCATTCTATTATAAAGACACGTGAACACGTATGCTCATTGTGGCACTGTTTACAATAGCAAAGACCTGGAACCAACCCCAATGCCCATTAATGATAGACTGGATAAAGAAAATGTGGCACATATACACCATGGAATACTATGCAGCCATAAAAAGGGATGAGTTTGTGTCCTTTGTAGGGACATAGATGAATCTGGAAACTATCATTCTCAGCCAAGTGACACAAGAACAGAAAATCAAACACTGCATGTTCTCACTCATAGGTGAGTGTTGAACAATGAGAATACATGGACACAGGGAGGGGAACATCACACACTAGGGTCTGTTAGGGGGTGAGGGGCTAGCGGAGGGATAGCAGAGGGGTGGGGAGGTTGGGGTGGGTTAACATTGGGAGAAATGCCTGATGTAGGTGACAGGGGGGTGAAGGCAGCAAACCACCATGGCATGTGTGTACCTATGCAACAATCCTGCAAGATCTGCACATGTACCCCAGAACTTAGAGTATAATAAAAAATTACATAAATAAAGCCCCAAAATAATCTCCTTTGACTTCGTGTCTCACATTCAGGGCATGCAAAGTGGGAAGACTCACAATCTTGAGAAGTTCTGACCCTCTGGCTTTGCAGGCTTTGCAGCTGTGACCTCGTGGCCACTCTCATGGGCTTTGCAGAGTTCAACTCTCTTGGCTGCTCTCATTGAGTGCCTGCAGCTTTTCAGGTGCACAGTGCAAACCGTTAATGGATCCACCACTCTGGGGTCTGAAGGATCGTGGCCCTTTTCTCACAGCTGCATTAGTCACTACCCCAGTGGGAACTCTGTATGGGGGCTCCAACCCCATATTTCCCTTCTGCACTGCCCTAGCAGAGGTTCTCCATGAAGGCTCTGCCCCTGGAGCAGACTTCTGCCTGGACATCCAGGCATTTCTGTACATTGTCTGAAATCTAGGCAGTGGATCACGAAGCTGAACTCTTCTCTTCTGCACGCACCTACATCCAACATCATGTAAAAGCCACCAAGGATTGGGGTTTGTGCCTTCTGAAGCAATGGTCTGAGCTGTACATTGTACTTTTTTAGCCATAGTTGGGGCTGGAGTGTCTGGGACACAGGGCACCAAGTCCCAAGGCTCCACAGAACAGTGGGGCCCTGAGCCCAGCCCCGGAAACCACTTTTCAGGGTAGGCCTCAGGCCTGTGATTGGAGGCGCTGCTGCAAAGATCTCTGACCTGTCCTGGAGACATTTTCCCATTGTCGTGTTTATTCATATTCATCTCCTCATCACGTATGCAAATTTCTGCAGCCAACTTGAATTCCTCCCCCAGAAAATGGGTTTTGCTTTCCTACCACATGGCCAGGCTGCAAATTTTCAAAACTTTTATGCTCTGTTTCTCTTTTAAACATAAGTTCCTATTTCAAATCATCTCTCTGAAGTGCAAAGTTCTGCAGATCTCTAGGGCAGGGACAACATTCCATCAATCCCTTTGCTAAAGCATCGCAAGAGTGAACTCTGCAAGAGTTCCCAGTAAGTTCCTCATCTCCACTGTCGAGGAAAATAGTCAAACTCTCTAAAATATTTTAAGAGATTTATTCTGAGGCAAATATGAGTGACCATGGCCTGTGACACAGCCCTCAGGAAGTCCTGAGAACATGTGCTCAAGGTGGTCAGGGCACAGCTTGGTTTTATACATTTTAGAGAGGCATGAGACATCAAACAAACACACTTAAGAAATACATTGGTTTGGTCCAGAAAGGTGGAACAACTCAAAGTGGGGTCTTCCAGGCTATAGGTGAACTTCCACATTTTCTGGTTGACAATTGGTTGAGTTTGTCTGAAGACCTGGGATAGATGGAAAGGGAAAGTTCAGGTTAAGATAAAGATTGTGAAGACCAACATTCTTTTGAAGTCTTATAGTGGCAGCCCTCAGAGGCAACAGGTGACAAATGTTTCCTATTCAGATCTTAGTTCATCTCTTTAGAATTGGGAGAGTCTAGAAGAAGATCTAGCTATGTTAACAGAGATTCTTTACAGATGCAAATTTTTGCCCACAAAGAACAGCTTTGCAGGGCCATTTCTTTTTTTCTTTTTATTTGAGATGAAGTTTTGTTCTTGTTGCCCAGGCTAGAGTGCAACGCAATCTTGGCTCACTGCAACCTCTGCCTCCTGGTTCAAGCGATTCTCCTGCCTCAGCCTCTGAAGTAGCTGGGATTACAGGCATGCAGCACCACGCCTGGCTAATTTTGAATTTTTAGTAGAGACAGGGTTTCTCCATGTTGATCAGGCTGGTCTTGAACTCCCAACCTCAGGTGATACACCTGCTTGGCCTCCCAAAGTGCTGGTATAACAGGCGTGAGCCACCGTGCCCGGCCTGCAGGACCATTTCAAAGTATGGCAAAGAAACATGCTTTGGGGTAAAATATTTTAATTTTCTTCTTTGTTTCATAATGTTATGCCAGAGTCAGTTTGGAAAGCAAGTCATCATATATAGGGTCAAATAAAACCCATCTGATGAGAATTTATGATTTGTAGGGCATGACTCCTCAGACCCCTTAGATAGGAATTTAGACAAGATTTAAAAAAAATAAGAGTTTAGTCCTCACCACCTAAGACTATCTCAGCCTGGACTTCACTGTTCATGTCACTATCAGCATTTTGGTCAAAACCACTCAACAAGTCTCTAGGAAGTTCCAAACTTTCCCACATCTTCCTGTCTTCTTCCAAGTCCTCCAAACTGTTACAACCTCTGCCCGTTACCCAGTTCCAAAGTTGCTTCTAGATTTTGAGGTATCTTTATAGCAGTTCCCCATTCCTGGTACCAGTTTACTGTATTAGTCTGTTTTCACAGTGCTATAAAGAACTGCCCAAGAGTGGGTAATTTATAAAGAAGAGGTTTAATTGACTCACAGTTTCGTGGGGTTAGGGTCAGGGCTCAGGAAACTTGCAATCATGGTGGAAATGGAAGCAGGCATGTGATACATGGCAGCAGGTGATAGGCAGAGAGAGAGAGAGAGAGAGAGAGAGAGAATGAAGGAGAAAGTACCACACATTTATAAAACCGTCAGATCTCATGAGCAGTCACTCACTATCATGAGAACAGCACGGGAGAAACTACCCCCATGATCCAATCCCTTGACATTTGGGGATTACTGTGTGAGATGAGATTTGGTTGACGACACAGAGCCAAAACCATAACAGCATGTGACAAAGATTTAATATCAAGAATCTATAAGAAACTTAAACACGCCAGCAAGCAAAAACCAAACAACCTTATTAAAAATGGGCAAAGGACATGAAGACACTTCCCAAGAGAAGGCATACATGCGGTCAACAAGCATAAGAAGAAATGTTCTGCATCACTAATCAGTAGAGAAATGCAAATCAAAACCGCAGGCAGATACCATCTCACACCAGTCAGAATGGCCATCCTTAAAAAGTCAAAGAAACAACAGATGTTGGTGAGGCTGTGGAGATAACAGAACACTTACATACTGTTGGTAATGTGAAAGGAAAATTAATCTTGGAACCCCAAAATCATGAAGTTAGAGGGAAAACTCAGACTAGGGACTGCTTAGGGCAAACCTGCCTCCCATTCTATTCAAAGGCATCCCTCTGAGGCTCACATGAGACAAATCCTTATCTAATTGCTTCCTCTTTTCTATTGTTTATGAAAACTGAAGATGCACTGACCTAGACTAAATTGTATATTCAGTGGAAGGCTGATCAAGAACTCAAAAGAATGCAAAATTTTGTCACTTACTTACTTCTAACCTAGCGGAAGCTCCCACTTTGAGTTGTTCTGCCTTACTGGAATGAAACAATGTACATCTTATACATACTGACTGATGTCTCTTGTCTCCCTAAAATGTATACTGTACCCCTGAGCACCTTGGACACATGTCATCAGTACTTCCTGGGCTGTGTCACAGGTGCATCTTCTAACTTTCCAAATTGATGAGACCTGTCTTAGGTATTTGGGGCTCACAGTAGAAATGTAATGTAGTTCAGCCACTAAGGAAGGTAATTTGGAGATTTCTCAAAGAACTTAAAATTGAACCACCATTTGTCACAGCAATCCCAGTACTGGATATCTACCCAAAGAAGTATAAATTGTTCTACCGAAAGACACGTGCACTCATACGTTCTCTACAGCACTACTCACAATAGCAAAGACATGGAATCAACCTAGATGCCCATCAGCAGAGGAGTGGATAACGAAAACCTGGTACATATACACCATGGAACACTACACAGCCATGAAAAAGAATGAAATCATGTCCTTCAAAGCAACATGGATACAGCTGGAGGCCATTATCCTAAGTGAATTAACGCAGGAACAGAAAATGAAACGCCACATGTTCTCACTTGTAAGTTGGAGCTCAATCTTGAGCGCCTATGGACACAATGCAGGGAACAGATATCAGGGCCTACTAGAAGCTGAACAGTGGGAGGAAGATGGAGATTGAGAAACGAGCTATTGGGTACTATGCTTATTACCTCGGTGATGAAATCATTGGTAATCGTGACATGCAATTTACCCATATAACAAACCTGAACACATTCACCCTGAACCTAAAAAAAAGAAATGGAAAAAAAAAAAAAAGAATTCAAACAGGGAAAACTAGGGCCTTTCTTATTTAAATACCAGATTTTTAAAAAAAGAGATAAAGTCTCTCTCTGTTACTCTAGAGTGCAGTGCTGCAATCATAGCTCACTGCATCCTCAAATTCCTCGGCTCAAGTGACCCTCCTGCCTCAGGCTCCCAAGAAGCTGGGACTACAGGCTTGTGCTACCATGTCCAGCTAATTATTGTTGTAATTTGTTGTAGAGACAGGGTCTCACTATGTTGCTCAGGCTGGTCTCGAACTCCTGGGCTCAAGCGATTCTCCTGCCTTGGACTTCCAAAGTGCTGGAATTATAGGTGTGAGCCACCTCAGCTGGCCTCAAAATACCAGATTTATTGTGGGTAAGCTCTTGCTCAGATATTAGAAGAATTAAGTCAGCACTTCCTTCTACATATAGATAACTTGAAACCTCTGCCAAACATTAAGCAATATCCCCTTAGAACTGGAACCTAACTAGGAACTAAATCAGTCTTTCAGGACTATTTAGACAAAGGACTCCTAATATCTTCCACTAATCCTTGCAATACACCAATCCTCCCACTTCAAAAAGCTAAACAGAAAAGGCTGCAGAATTGTTCAGACCTAAGAGCACAAATAAAATAAAAATTCTTAGACATCCTCTTCCCAAGCCCCATACCTTGCTGTCCAATATTCCCATCACCGTCACTGGCTTATGCAGTGCTTTCTCCAGCAGACCTGTAGAGTGAACAGCTAATACTGTTTACCCTTCACTTGTCAAGATTGCCAATATACATGGCCTGTCTGACCCCAGGGCTATTCAGAGAGTCCTGCTTAATTTTCTCAAATATTATGGGCAGATTTAGACAATACTGAATTTCCCCAGTTCTGTATGTGGACAATGTGTTGTTGTGTTCATCCTTCCTGCCAAATTGCAGAGACGACGCCGTCCACCTGTTAACAACAGCTTGCTTTGAAGGGACACAAACTGTCCAGAGACAAACTACAATTTTGCCTCTCTCAAGTCACGTACTTAGAACATACGATTTCCCTGAGAGGGCTACTAAAAACCCTGAGAGAATTTCTACCATCATGACCTTTCCCCTGCCTGGATGAAAAGACAAGAGGGTTCTCAGGATTAACAGGATACTGTGGAAGCTGGATTCCAAATGACTCATTCATGGCTCAGCCTTTGAATAAAAACGAACCAGCAGACCAAGGCTGCTGGGAAGAAAGGAAAGAGCAAAACGTAGAGGATTCAGAAGAGACTCTCACCTAGAGACTGCTTTAGGCATCCCAACCACAGCCTTTCGTTTCTTCTTTTCAACACTTCCAGTTCTCTCTTCTAGCTACTTGGAAATATACAGTTGTTGCTAACTGTAGTCACCCCACTTTGCTACTGAACAGTAGAACTTCTTCCTTCTATCCAACCGTAGGTTTATATTCACCCAACAACCTCTCTTCATCCCACCTCCAATCCACACACCCTATACGGAGTGTTTCAATCCTAAACTTCTTCCCACCTTCCACTCTCAAGTAGGCTCTGGTGTCTGTTGTTCCCTTCTTTATGCCTGTATGTACTCAATGTTTAGCTCCCACTTACAAATGAGAACGTGGTTTCCTGTTCCTGTGTTAATTTGCTTAGAATAGTGGCCTCCAGCTCCATCCAAGTTGCTGCAAAGAAATGATTTCATTCTTTTCTACGGCTGGGTCGTAGCCTATGGTGAACATATACCACATTTTCTTTCTCCAGTCTACCGCTGATGGACACCTGGGTTGATTCCATGCCTTTGCTATTGTGAATAGTACTGCGATGAACATACATATGCATATATCTTTATGATAGAACAATGTATATTCCTTTGGTAGATCTCCAGTAATGGAATTGCTGGGTAGAACAGTAATTCCATTTTAAGTTCTTTGAAACTTAAAATAGTGCTGAACTCGTGGTTCCCACGGTGGCTGAACTAGTTTACATTCTCACCAGTAGTGTGTAAGTGTTTCCTTTTCTCCCCAAGCTAACCAACATCTGTTATTTTCACTTTTATTTTTGTTTTTGAGATGAAATCTCACTCTGTCACCCAGGCTGAAGTGCAGTGGTGCAATCATGGGTCACTGCAACCTCCGCCTCCCTGAGTTCAAGCAATTCTTCTGCCTCAGCCTCCCGAGTAGCTGGGGCTACAGGCAAGTGCCACCACGCCCAGCTGTTTTTTGTATTTTTAGTAGAGACGGGGTTTCACCATATTGGCCAGGCTGGTCTCAAACTCCTGACCTCATGATCCACCCAGCTCAGCCTCCCAGGGTGGTAGGATTACAGGCGTGAACCACTGCGCCTGGCCAACATCTGTTATTTTTTGACTCTTTGATAATAGCCATTCCGACTAGTATGAGATGGTATCTCATTGTGGCTTGGATTTGCACTACTCTAATCATTAGTGACATTGAGCATGTTTTCATATGCTTGTCAGCCACATGTATGTCTTCTTTTGAGAAATATCTGTTCGTGGCCTTTGCCCATTTTTTAATGGGATTGTTTGATCTTCGTTTGACATCTGTTTAAGTTTCCTGTAGGTTCTGGATATTAGGCCTTTGTTAGATCCACAGTCTGCAAATGTTTTCTCCCATTCTATAGGCTGTCTGTTCACTCTGTTCATAGTTTTTGTTTGTTTGTTTGTTTTGCTGTGCAGACGCTAATTAATTAGGTCCCACTTGTCGATTTTTGGTTTTGTTGCAATTGCTTTTTAAGTCTTCATCATTCACACTTTTCCAGAGCCAGTGTCCAGAATGGCGTTTCTTAGGTTTTCTTCTAGGGATTTCATAATTTTAGGTTTTATATTTAAGTATTTAATCCATCTTGAGTTGATTTTTGCATATAGTGAAAAGAAAGCATCCAGTTTCAATATTATGTATATGGCTATCCAGTTACCCCAGCACCATTTATTGAACAGAGTTCTTTCCTCTTTGTTTGTTGTTGTCAGATTTGTCAAACATCAGATGGCTATAATTGTGCAGCTGTATTTCTGAGTTTTCTATTCTGTTCCATTGGTCTGTGTGTCTGTTCTTATAATAATGTCAAGCCATTTTTGTTTTTGTTCTTGTGGCTTTATAGTATAGTTTGAAATCAAGTAGTGTGGTGCTTCCTGCATATTCTTTTTGCTTAGGATTGCTTTGGCTATTCAGATTCTTTCTCAGTTCCATATAAATTTTAGAAAAGCTTTTTTTCTATTTCTATGAAGAATGATGTTGGTAGTTCTATAAGAATAGCATTGAATTTGTACATTGCTGTGGGCAGTATAGCCACTTTAACAATATTGATTTTTCTTATCCATGAGCATGAAACGTTTTTCCATTTGTTTGCGTTGTCCCTGATTTCTTACAGTCGTGTTTCATAATTCCCATTGTAGAGATCTTTCACTTCCCTTGTTAGCTCTATTACTAGGTGTTTTATTCTTTCTGGCTATTAAGAATGGGATTACATTCTTGCTTTGGCTCTCAGCTTGGACGTTATTGGTGTATAGAAATGCTTCTGATTTTTATGCATTCATTTTGTGTCCAGAAACTTTGCTAAAGTCATTTATCAGTTCTAGGAGCCTTTGGACAGAGACTATGGGGTTTTCTAGGTATAGACATATTATCTGTGAAGATAGATAGGTTAACTTCCTTTCTTCCTATTTGGATGCCATTTCTTTCTTTCTCTTGCCTGATTGCTCTGGGTAGGACTTCCAGTACTATGTTGAATAGGAGTGGTAAGAGTGGGCATCCTTGTCTTGTTCTGGTTCTCAAGGGGAATGCTTTTAGCTTTCGTCCACTCAGTATGATGTTTGGCTGTGGACTTGGCACAGATGTCTCTTATTATTTTGAAGTATGTTTCTTTGATAACTAGTTTGTTGAGAGCTTTTATCATGAAGGGATGTTGAATTTTATTGAAAGCTTTTTCTTTTTTTATGAAAACTGATGGTTTTATATATTTTAAACTTTTTCTATGTCTATTGAGGTAATCATGTGGTTTTTGTTTTTAGTTCTGTTTATGTGAAGAATCACATTTATTGATTTACATATGTTGAACCAACCTTGCATCTGAGGAATACAACCTACTTAATTGTGGGGAATTAGCATTTTGGTGTGCTGCTGGATTGGATTTGCTAGCATTTTGTTGAGGAATTTGTGTCTATGTTTATCATGGATATTGGGCTGAAGTTTTCTTTTTTGTTGTGTCTCTGCCAGGTTTTGATGTCAGAATGACGCTGGTCTCATAGAACAAGTTAGGAAGGACTCCATCCTCAATTATTTGGAATAGTTTCTGTGGAATTGGTACCAGCTCTTCTTTATATGTCTGGCAGAGTTTGACTGTGACTCCATCTCCTCTGGGGCTTTTTCTGGTTGGTAGGTTTTTTATTACTGATTCAATTTTGAAACTCATTATTGGTCTGTTCAGGTATTCAATATGTTCCTGGTTAAATCTTGAGAGGTTATATGTTTCCAGGAATTTATCCATTTCTTCTAGATTTTCTATTCTATGTACATAGAGGTGTTCTTAGTAGTCTCTGAGGGTATTTCTATGGGATTTGTGGTAATGTCCCCTTTGTTGTTGTTTTTTTTTTTCTTTAGACAGAGTGTCACTCAGTTACCCAGACTGGAGTGCAGTGGCATGATCTTGGCTCACTGCAAGGTCTGCCTCCTGGATTCAAGCAATTCTCCTATCTCAGCCTCCCAAGTAGCTGAGACTACAGGCATGCACTACTACACCCAGATAATTTTTGTATTTTTACTAGAGATGGGGTTTCACTGTGTTGGCTAAGCTGGTCTTGAACTCCTGACCTCAAATGATCTGCCTACCTTGGCCTCCCAAAGTGCTGGGATTACAGGAGTGAGCCACCAAACCCAGCCATCTCTTTGTCATTTTTTATTGTGGTTATTTGGATCTTCTCTCTTTTTTTCTCTATCTAGCAGTTTATCAATCTTATTCTTCTCAGAACCAACTTCTGGTTTCATTGGTCTTTTTTATGGTTTTTAGCATCTCAGTTTCATTAAGTGCAGCTTTGATTTTTGTTATTTCTCATCTTCTGCTGGCTTTGGGATTGATATTCCTTGTTTTTCTAGTTTTTCTAGGTGTGATGTTAGGTTGTTAATTTGAGATCTTTCTAACTTTTTGATGTCGGTGTTTAGTGCTAAAAACTTTCCTCTTAACACGACTTTAGCTGTGTCCGAGACATTCTGGTATGTTATATCTTTGCTCTTGTTAGTTTCAAAAAATGTCTTGCTTTCTGCCTTAATTTTATTATTTACACAAAAGTCGTTCTAGAGCAGGTTAATTTCCATGTAATTGTATGGCTCTGAGCAACTTTTTAGAGTTGATTTCTGTTTGTATTGTTCTATGGTCCAAGAGTGTGCTTGGCATGATTTTGTTTTTTTCAGTTTGCTGAGAATTATTTTATGACTGGTCATGTGGTTTGTTTAGAGTATTTGCCATGTGCAGAAGAGAAGAATGTCTATTCTGTTCTTTGCGGGTCAAGAGTTCTGTAGACATATTTTAGGTCCGTTTGATCAAGTATTGAGTTCAGGTCCCAAATATCATTGTTAGTTTTCTGTCTTGATGCTCTGTCTACTACTGTCAATGGAGTGTTGAAGTCTCCCACTGTTATTGCGTGGTTGTCTAAATCTGTCTCTTTGTAGATCTCTAAGAACTTGTTTTATGAATATGGGTGCTCCTTTGCTGGGTGCATATATATTTAGAATAGTTAAGTCTTCCTGTTGAATTAAACCCTTTAGCATTATCTAATGCCCTTGTCTTTTATTACTATTATTGGTTTAAAGTCTGTTTTGTCTGGCATTAGAATAGAAACATCTGCTTTTTCCTGCTTTCCATTTGCTTAGAAGATGTTTCTCCATCCTTTTACTTTGAGCCTGTGGATGTCATTGCATGTGAGATGGGTCTCTTGAAGACAGCATACATTTGCGTCTTGCTTCCTTGTACAACTTGGCAATTCTGTGCCTTTTGATTGGGGCATTTAGTCCATTTACATTCAAGGTTAATATTGATATGTGCATATCTGATCCTGTTATCATGTTAGTTGCTTATTGTGCAGATTTGATTGTATAGTTGATTTGTAGTGCACTCATTATGTACTTAAGTGTATTTTTGTGGTGGCCAGTAACATTCTTTCATTATCATATTTAGCACTCCCTTAAGGACCTCTTGTAAGGCATATCTAGTGGTGGTGAATACCCTTAGCTTTTGCTTGTCTGAAAATAATCTCATTTGTCCTTCACTTATGAAGCTTAGTTTGGCTGGATATGAAATTCTTGCTTGGAATTTCTTTTCTCTAAGAATACTGAAAACAGGCCCTCAATCTCTTCTGGCTTGTACAGTTTCTGCTAAAACATTCACTGATAGCCTCATTGGGTTCCCTTTGTATGTGATCTGAACCTTCTCTCCAGCTGCCTTTAATATGTTTTTCTCTTTCAACCTCTAAGAGTCTGATGGCTATATGTCTTAGGGATGGTTGCCGTGTATAGTATCTCTCAGGGGTTCTTTGCATTTCTTGAATTTGAATGTTGGCCTCTCTGGCGAGGTTGGAGAAATTTTCATGGAGGATAGCCTCAAATGTTTTACAAGCTGCTTTCTTTCTCTTCCTCTTTTTAAAGGATACCAATGAGTCATCGATCTGGTCTTTTTATATAGTATCACATTTCTCTGAGGTTTTATTCCTTCTTTTTTATTCTTTTTTTTAATTTTTGTCTGACTGAGTTAATTCAGAGAATCAGTTTTTAAGCTCTGTCATTCTTTCCTCAGCTTGATCTATTCTGCTGTTAATACTTGTAATTATATTCTGAAATTCTTGAAATGAGTTTTTTAGCTCTATCAAATCAGTTTGGTTCTTTCTTAAAATAACCATTTCATCTTTCAGGTTCTGTATCATTTTATTTTATTTCTTAGCTCCCTGGGACTGAGTTTCAACATTCTCCTGAATCTCAATGATCTTCACTTCTATCCATATTCTGAATTCTAGGTCTCTCATTTCAGCCATTTCAGTTAAGAACCATTGCTGTGGAACCAGTGTGATCATTTGGAGGTAAGAAGGCACTCTAGATTTTAGAGTTGCAGAGTTTCTTGCATTAATTCTTTCTCATCTTTGTGGACTGATGTTTCTTTGGTCTTTGAAGTGGCTGTCCTTTGGGTGTTTTCTTTCTTTTGTTGTTTTTTGGTGTTTTTGTTTGTTTGTTTGTTTTTTGCTTTTATCTTCTTTGAAACTCTTGTAGGTTTGATTGTGGTATAAAGTGGATTCAGTTAGCTGTGTTTCTTGAAAACTTTAGGGGTTCAGGCTCACCTCAGCACTCTTGCGGTACGTGCTCTACTCTGAAACTGGGCCCCTGGCTTTGTTCTTTGGCCCTTTGAGTTTCAAAATTTGCTGCATTGGAGGGGCTGAGGTGTTCTCAGTCCATTGGCCACAACACTATGAAACGGGGTGCCAGCCAAAGCACTTCATCAGAGTGGTGGCAGTGGGATCCATTCTCACTCACGGGTGCCAACACTTGTGGTGATGTGGCAGGGTGCACATGCATCTGCTAGGGCAGAGTACTGGCAGGAGCAGAGTGGCAGCATCTGTACACAGGTTCCTGCTGGCAGTCACAGTCCAGTGAGGTGCCCATGTATTGATGGGGACAGGGTGGCAGGGTGCACATGCACATTCTTAAGTTGTGATCCACCATGCACTCACGCCAGCAAAGCAGTTGGGGGGTGCTATGGGTGGATTGGTGCACATCAACAAGGGCTGGCCTGATGGAGCTCTCCAGCGGTTAGGCATGGTCTGCTGGCAAAGGAGCTATGATGACGGCCCCCAGGACACACCCTGGTTGGGCTTCCAAGGCTGTACCGCAAGTAGGCACAGCCAGTCTGGGGCCCCAGGAGAGGCCAGAAAGCAAGGAAATGCTCAGCTCAGATGGGCTCTGTCCCATAGACAAGATCACCCTGCTTTATTCAGGTCCAGTAGCCACTCTAAGGCTAATGTCTCCTAGAGGAGCTTGGTGAGCCTGGGGGGACAGGTGTCCCCTGACTGTGCTCCACTACAGCCATTCCCATGTCAAACACTAGGGGCTTTACACAGGCAGGAGTCCTGCCCCTGCCATCTCTCTAAGCAGCTGTCCTTGTCAGCACAAGTGCCCGTGGGCATCATGAGGTCTCCTGCTGCTAGGATTCTGGAGGCCCATGGCAAGAGTGGGCCATTCCTCACCTGTTCTACTCACCCCTTCCCCAGGAGTTGCTGGGAGCCAGGAATGAATCCTGGTGGTTGGCATCCCCATGCAGGGTTCCCAGCTTCCTCCACCTTCAGCCCAGCATCTGTGTCCTCCCTCATCCACTCTCAATGACTTCCCTTCAAAGATCTGCTTGGAATGCAGCAGCCTTCCCAATGTCCCAGTCTCTCCATGGCAGATGTTCCTCCCGGCTGCATCTAGTCAGCCATCTTGACTCACCTCTAAAGTCTTCTTGACGAACACTTTGGTTAAATTAGTAACTATTCTCTTACAATGGCCTGTGATTCTGTTTTGATTGAATATTTTGAGTGTTTTAGCATCTATAACAAATGTTCTTAAAATCAAAATCCTAAATCAAGTCTGACCTAGTCGTACTGCCGGAGCTTATTAAAGCTGTAAAAACTAATCACCATAAGGTTGTAGAAGCTTTTTACAGCTTCCAGTCAGGCTGTGAACTCCAGTTTCACACTCCAGCCTGATAATTACATATATTGGAAGATAACTGGTTAAAGGACTCCCTCCAGAGCCTTGAAAGGGTGTGCGAGACAACCTGGCTTTGCCTGCCCTCGTGTGTCCAGCCCATCCCCGTGGCTGCCTCTGTCCACTCCAGCTTGACCACTGTCTTCCCTTCCCAACTGTCCACCCTGCTGACTTCTGGCCTCCGTGACAGATGCAGAGACAAGGTGACAGCCCCACATGCGTGTAAGCTAAAACTGTGCAATTGATCCAAGATTACGTAGCACTCTTAGTCATTTTTGATTGAATGAGTTCTGACTGTTACAGTTCAAGAACCTGCTTTCTTTTTTCATTATTTTATTTCTTTTTAAATCTATCTATTTAGAAACCAGGTTATAAGACTGGCTAATTTTTGTATTTTTTGGTAGAGTCGTTGCCCAGACTGGTCTCAAACTCCTGGGCTCAAGCAGTCCCCCCACATTGACCTCCCAAAGTGCTGGGATTACAGGCGTGAACCACTGTGCCCAGCCAAGAGCCTGTTTTTCGCTGGGCACACTGGCACACACCTGTCATCGCAACACTTTGAGAGGCCGAGGTGGGAGGATGGCCTGAGGCCAGGACGTTGAGGCTGCAGTGACCTGTGATGACACCCCCTCACTCCAGCATGGGTGGCAGAGCAAGACCTTTTCAAACAAGAAAAAAAACCTTGTTTTCGCTGCAGCTGAGCTCCATGACCAAACACAGACTTCCCCTCCAGAGGGTCCAGGAGGAACTGGGCTGCAGGAGCTTAGGGCCTCTTAGGGAATGGTCAGTGGCCACCCAACTCAGGCACTCAGCCCCAGGGGCATATGCAGAGAGAGGCTGAGAGGATCCTTTCAGTGACGGAGGTTACAAGCCCTACCATAAGCCATTGCTGGCTCTGTGAGCCTACACCCCCAGAAATCTCTCACTTAGCTGTTAACACTAAGCCACTCTTCACTTTTTCCCACTCTAAATCCCTAGAGAATGCCCTCCTTTCTCAGGCTCAGACCAACCTACCAGCTGCATTCTAGACTTGAACACACAACTCCTCCCTCTGTCTCCACCTGGAAATCTCATCAGTGCCTCACATTTACACCCCTGAAAATCAGGTCCTGTCCACCCACCTTCTTGCTCCGCCTGATTCCTGCCCTGTCTCAGCCAGAGGCCTTGCAGTCTCCTGTAACTCTCAAACACACCCATGTCATGGAGCAAACTGACTGTGTTCTGTGTGTGAAAGAAGTTCCTTGGACGTGCTGCAGTTTTATTTGTCTAAAGGCCAAGGGTTGGCAGACCTGGTTCCTTCTGAACCCTAGGAGGGAGATTCTGCTTTCACGCCTTTTCCGGATTCTAGAACCCATACTCCTCGCTCTGCGCCCCCTCCCTCCATCTTCAAAGGCCATCCTGCCAATCTCTGCGTCCGTCGTCACATCACCCTTCCTGACTCTGGCTCTCCTGCTTCCACTTATAAGCATCCTTGTGATTACATCATACCCACCCAGATAATGCAGGGTCATATTCTCCTTGAAATACTTATAATCGGTTTCTCGCTTGTGTAAGTCAAAAGATTAGAGAGAAGATGATTTGAAATATTCTTAAGTTTGTAGAAAAAAGCTACTTCCATATAAAACATTGCATGTATTTTGATACAGCCATGATTAAGAGCTATCTAAGCGGGTCCATTAAAAATAGAGTTTCTTAGCCAGGCACAGTGGCTCACGCCTGTAATCCCAGCGCTTTGGGAGGCAGAAGCAGGCATAGCACCTGAGGTCAGGAGTTCAAACCAGCATGGCCAACATGGTGAAACCCAATCTCTACCAAAAATACAAAAATTAGATGGGTGTGGCCGTGTGCACCTGTAGTCTGAGCTACTTGGGAGGCTGAGGCGGGATAATCATTTGAACCCAGGAGGTGGAGGTTGCAGTGAGCTGAGATCACATCACTGTACTCCAGCCTGGGTGACAGAGTGAGACTTTACCTCAAATAAAATAAATAAGTAAAATTTCTCATTCATATTACAGAATAATATAATTCATTATTGTCCTGCCCTGTTACAAAACTCATTTGTGAAATACTAATGGTAATTGTGAAAAAATGGCAATTGTTAGTGAAGGTCAATAACATCATCATCCACACGAAACTATGAGTCAATTAAATCTCTTTTCTTCATAAATTAAAAAAAAGAAAAAATGGCAATTGATAGTAATTTTAAATTCTAAAAATAGGCCACCCATATTAAAGAGTATTCTGCAGTAAGAGAATGAGCTATAACATTTTGTAATAAAGTGTAGAAAACATTCTCTAACTTATAGTGGTTGGTGAGAAGAAAGCCTCCAGCATGGTAGATGGACCCTAAGAGCCTTCGTTGAAATAATAAAAAGATATACAGAGCAACGAAGGAAGACAGACAGACACAGAAATGAGAGATACAAAGTGAAAGAGGGCAACCTGTAGGGTCATCAGGGATTTATCTTCTGTTTTGTTTATTCTAACATAAAGGCAGTGGTGAGGCATCAATGTATTTAGAGTTGACACAATCACTACAGAAAACAGACGGGCACACAGGGGAAGAGGAGAAACACAGGCCGGTGGCTTGCCCGTGGACTCTTCTCAGTTCCTCAAAACATAACACCTTTGCCCAACCTAAGGGAACTTTCACCAGCTACTCCTCTGCCATAGGCCCCCTTCCTGCCCTGTTTTCACGTGGCTGTTTCTGCTCCTGCAGGTCTTAGCTCATCATAGAGACCTTTATTACCTCTGTGTCCACAGGAGGAGCCTCTATTACTCTCTAGGTTGACATTCCCCTTCCTCTTTTAGGAAATGTAACATGTAAGTGAGTTTGCCATCTGCCTTCTCCCCATCGGGTTAATGGTGTGAGGAAGCCAACCTGTTCCACTTTGCCTCTCCCATGATTCCAACACCGAGTTCAGACTTGTCACATAGGATAGGTTCCATGGAACCAACCATGGATGAGTGGATGGATGGATGGATGGATGGATGGATGGATGGATGGATGGCTGAGTAGGCAGGTGGATGGAAGAATGAAAAGATAGATGGATGCATGTATGGATGGATAGGTAGGTTGATGGATGTGTGGGTGGGTGGATGGTTGGGTGAGTGGACAGATGCATAGGTAGGTGGGTGGCTACATGCATGAATGAGTAGATGGATAGATGGGTGAGTGGATGGATGGATGGATGGATGGATGTGTGGATGAATGGATGGATGGGTGGGTAGATGGTTGGGTGAGTGGACAGATGCATAGGTAGGTGGGTGGCTACATGCATGAATGAGTAGATGGATAGTTGGGTGAGTGGATGGATGGATGGATGTGTGGATAAATGGATGGATGTGTGGGTGGGTAGAAGGATGGATGCATGTATGGATGGATGGGTGGATGGATAAGTGTATGGGTGTATGAATATGTGGGTGGGTGGATGGATGGGTGTGTGGGTTGGTGGGTGAATGGAAGGATAGAAAGATGAGTGGATGGATGGATGGATGGGTGGGTGAAGGGATGGATGTTTTGGAGTGGGTAGTTAGGCAGGTGTGAGCATCTTCAGGTGCTTGTTAAACTGCCTTTCTAAAATAACAACGGGTCTTAGCCAGCGCTAAGAAAATGCACTCTCCCAATAGACAGAAAACACCTAAAACTGATCATCAGCAGCTTCCCGATAAGAGCTCAGGAGTTGGGTGAGTGGGCGCAAGCATGAGCACTAAGAGGCAAAATGGCAGAGTTTAACTGGTACATGACCTTCCTCTGGGAACACTCTACTGGCAAGAGAAAAACACCTCAAATGAGCATGTGCACAACTTCAGTAAACCCACTGTGTATGCAGCGTTTCCCGAGTGCTGGCAGCCACAGTGCATGCAGACAGCCTACCCCAAGGGAACAATCGAGGGAGAAGAAATACAAACCCCAGAGCCAGGCCCATGTATAAAACTCCAATCAAGGGCCAGAGCACTTAGATCCCTCAAGTCACCACTTTTCCCTCTTCCAAGTGTACTTTACTTCCTTTCATTCCCACTCTAAAACTTTTTAATAAACGTTTACTCCTGCTCGAAAACTTGCCTGGGTCTCTCACTCTGCTGTATGCCCTTGGCCAAATTCTTTCCTCCAAGGAGGCAAGGAGGCAAGAATCAAGTTTCTGCAGACCTGTATGGATTCGCTGCTGCTAATGGATGGGTGGATGGGTGGACAGAGGCATGGATGAGCGGACAGAGGCATGGATGGATGGATAGATGGATGGATGGATGGATGGATGAATGTGAGGGTGGATGGATGGATGGATGGATGGATAGATGGATGGATGGATGGATGAATGAATGTGAGGGTGGGTGGGTGGATGGATGGATGGATGGATGGATGGATAGATGGATGGATGGATGGATGGATGTGAGGGTGGATGGATGGATGGATGGATGGATGGATAGATGGATGAATGGATGGATGAATGTGAGGGTGGGTGGATGGATGGGTGGATGGGTGGATGGATGGATGGCTGGATGGATGGCTGGGTGTGTGGATGGGTGTGTGGATGGGTGGATGTGTGAGTGGATGGGTGGATAGGAAACCCCTTTAATTGATTCCAGGGCTCAGTGTGTGCTTCAACATCATGATGGCATCATCACATTGGTCCCTGTGTGAAGCAGTGGGGAGGAGGGTGTACTAGAGGAGCAGCAATGACTTTTCTCCAGAATCAACCTCTCCCACTCCACAGCCTGTGCTGTGCAGGCCACGCTGGAGAAGGTGGGGTCGACTACTCCTAAATGTTGTTGTGTCCAATGGCTTGTCGACACTCATGTGGAAATGAGGCTGCATCTCCACCATCGATGGAACTGTTTGGATCCCAAAGGAGAAAGCCTCTTCTGTTGCAGGTGTTGAAGCTTCCATCTTCTTCTGCTTAGATGGAAGCTCACGCATCCCCCGGGCGGCAGGGGGCAGGTTCCTGTGTGCACTGGGCCCCGCCCTCACATGCTTTGGACAGAAGTGTGAGCCATGCAAGATTGCTGCAGGAAGTCCACCTAGGGGGAGGCTGCAACTTCTCCAGCAAGAAGGTGAGTCTGCTCATTGACTGTCACCACATGTGGCAAATTAAGTGTCCCATTTTTAATAACGTGTCATTGTTTCACAGAGTATTCTTTTAAAGTGTATAAGTTGACTGCAGTTATTACTTTTTACTTCTGTTACTAATTTACTCATAATTAGGCACAGCATAGGCTTAAGAAAAGTCTTAATAATTTTTTTCTCCTTAAGGTAAACTGTAGTCAGATAATGTACTTATCAATTATCTCTAGCTCTTGTCAGAAAAATAAATGTGTGTGTGTGTCTGTGTGTGTGTGTGTGTGTGCATGTGTATGTCTTGGCCTTTCCAATGATGAATTGAGATGTGCATTGAGAAGGCGTTTGCTTTGTTTGACGTTGACGAAGTACCAAGAAGACGCTCTCCAGGGACCCTGGGAAAGACAGCAGCCGCACCCAAGGCTATGCCGGGCCGGGAACAGGGAGGCAGCGCCACCTGCTGGGCAGGGAAAATGCCCTCCGAGTCCCTGCCACTTCTCTGCAGAGGCACAAGGAGCTGCCCTTTCTTTGGGGCTGATGAGATTGCTCCCCTATATGTGACATTAGCGTTGTGTGTCTGAGGCTTTACCTAGACTCTCAGCTCCTTCATCACTCCCTGCAAAGGGAAGAAAACAACGCCAGCCTTCCCGGAGGCGTCTCTTCCCTTGGAGAGTTTCGACTCCCTTCAACGGCTGCCACCATCCAGCCCCCACTCCGTGTCCTCCTTTTCTCCCTAAAGTGGTGCCCAGTCTGATTCCACTGTGGCAAGGATAACGAGGGGTCCGGACATGAGGGGAGAGAAGTTTCTTCCTGAGCCACAGCCCTGGCTGCCTGCAGACTCCTGAAGACACAAGACACATTTCCATCCCAGAGACGCAGTGAAATGCAACCTCCAGCTAGAGAGGACCAGTTATGTTTTCTTGCTCTGTCCTAGGTAGGCCGCTGGGAAGGTCAGGCCCGTTGCTGAGGAGAGCATGAGATCTCTGTGCGTCGTCTCTGCCTGATGGCTGTGCCTGCACGCGAGTGTCTCAGAGATTTCAGAACTGGGGCTACGGGCTGTGGTGCCTGTTTGTGACTCATCTCTTCCTTCTTGTCCCTGAGTGTCCTGCGCCAGGTGTGGCCACCAGACTCATGCCCAGGGCTGGCCAGGTCCTCACGGACTTCCGGGCCTGGACCCAGCCACACTCTGGGAAGGCGCTGGAGTGGATGGGGCAGCTCAGCTCCAGGGGCAGCACACACTTCAGCCTGCCCTTCCAGGCCAGCTCTCCGTCTGCAAAGACACATTCAAGGCCCAGTTATCCCCAAAGCTGAGCTCCGTGACGGCCAAGGGCAAGGCCGCATATTCCCGTGGGAGACACAGAATGGGGACCTCGGTGTGAGCCACACAAACCTCCCTGCAGGGAAGCACGGGGCCACCAGGGGGCGCTCCAGACCGCAGAGTGGCCCCAGAAGCAGGTGGGGTGGGGAGTGGGGGCAGATACCATCAGGGGAGTCAGGGCTTTGTCTTTTCCCTGAGCAAACGGCCTCTCACTACACCTCTCATCTTCAGAGTTTTGTTTTAATCATCACCCTGTAGAGAAAGTCATTCCCTGCCTCTCGCTAAGTTAAATATTGAGGAGTGCTTAATACTTCCTTGGGTCTGTGCTTGTAGAAGCATTGCAATTATAAGGAGAACCGTGAGAAATTCCCTGCTCACCGGGGGCGGGGGACAGGGTGGGTGGCAGTGCTGTTGTGGCCGCAGCAAGAGGCCTCGGCCACAGTAACAAAGGCCCAGGCAGCTCTCAGCCTGCGCCCGCTGAGCAAAACGCAAGGGCTGTAACCTCACGTAAAAAGAAACTCCGTGTAACTGTCCTGCATTTGAGTTGGGATCAGTTTGCACTCTGTCTTTAACAGGTTCTAACATAAAATTTTAAACACTGGTTCAAGCCGTGGTGGTGTAAAATGCACTTACCCACATTCCTTAAACAAATACAAAAGTGAGGTGGAAATGTTTTTAAAAAGTAGTTTTCAGGCCGGGCGCAGTGGCTCACGCCTGTAATCCCCGCACTTTGGGAGGCCGAGGCGGGCAGATCACCTGAGGTCAGGAGTTTGAGACCAGCCTGGCCAACATGGTGAAACCTCATCTCTATTTAAAATACCAAAAATTAGCCAGGGGTGGTGGCGGGCTTCTGTAATCCCAGCTACCCAGGAGGCTGAGACAGGAGAATTGCTTGAAGCCGGGAGAGGAGGTTGCAGTGCACCGAGATGGAACCACTGCACACTCCAGACTGGGTAACAAGAGTAAAACTGTGTCTCAAAAAAAAAAAAAAAAACAAGCAAGTGGTTTACTGACATTTGAAAAGAAGCATCACAGGATCCTAACCCCTGAGAAAAGAAAAACGAACTCACAAATCCTGCTATTGCCTGAAAGCCCGGCCAGGACACAGGGAAAGGCAGAGTGAGCTGAACAGACACAGAGCAGAGTTCAAGGCAGCAGCTGTGTGAGGGGAGGAGACTGGGGAACAGGCTGCTGTGCAGCCAGGGGGTGGCAGCTGGAGACTTGTGGCAGGGAGGGGGACCCCTCAAGTTTGGGGCTGAGAACGGACCTATGCCTGCATGAAAAGAAACTACTCAGTATTGGGGGAAAATCACCAGAAACCTGTGGACCAAAAACTATGCGGAGCCTACACAGGGAAAGCAGTGTGTGTTGCTACCAGCCGGGCAGAAAGACCTTGAGACAGGTGGAGCCGAAGCAGTCTCCCGAAGGCAATCTCCTGAGCAGCTGACCACGGTAATTAAGGACTAAGCCTGCTCCCAGTCTACCCTGAGAAATGCGTGAAGTATAACCTGTAATCCCAGCACCGTGGGAGGCCGAGGCAGGCGGATCACTTGAGGTCAGGACTTCGAGACCAGCCTGGCCAACATGGCAAAACCTGTCTCTACTGAAAATACAAAACCTAGCTGGGCAAGTGGCAGAGGCGTGTAATCACCTCCCACCTGGCCCCTCCCCTGACACATGGGAATTACAATTCCAGATGAGCTGTGGGTGGGGACACAGAGCCAAACCATGTCACATAGGAACCTAGAAGGAGAATAAAGCAGGAAAACGTCTCACATCAGGAAGACTTTATCAGTCATAATCCCAATCTGCAAAACAAAACTATGTGATTTTACTAAGACAAGGGAACCTTCTCTACAGAATGACTTTCCAGTGGAAAAGCTCCCCACCCCCACCCTGAAATGCATGAGACCATTTCCCATTTGTGTGAAGTCCTCAGTTAGAATTGAGACTTCTGAAGGTCAGAAATCCCTTTGCTCAGGCTGCATGGTCTGAACGAAGCATAAGAATTATTAGCTGATAGACACGCAGCAGCTTTTGTGTGAAAGATGTCATAAGACATTTAAGGTATTTGCTTATGATTACTAAGCGTTCATTGCATCATTGGAGCACATGTACTTATATACCCTGAAAACATTCCAGTAATGGAATTGCTATTTTGATTTGGATCACATTTAAACGATAGATTTTATTTAGGGAAAACTGGCATCTTCATTACACTGTGTTCCAGTCCATGATCCAGTATGCGGTGTGTATCCTCATGTATTCGTAGCCTCTGAGAACGTTTCACAATTTTCGCTGTAACGCTCTCACGCACTGTTTTATATTTCTTCTTAGGTATATCCTGATTGCTGTTTATGTCTTCACAAGTTTTTCCCTTCCGAAATTAATTTTCTAATTGTTTGGTGCTTATATGTTCAAATGTCCTTGATTTTCTTAGTTTGAACAGTCTCTGTTTTTCTTTGGGGAATTTTTTTGCAGATTTTTAAAGATTTTCTCGGTCTACAACCATATAATATCTGAACAGAGACAGCTTTGCTTTTTCCTTTCACCTTGAGGTGGGATTTCTGGGCAATTCCAGGACGTGCAGGTGCTGGGTGGGTGGTGCGAGCAGCTGCAAAATGGCTGGAGAGGACATGGCTCTGTGAACAGCTGAACTCTGTGACCCGTGAGGACATGACTCCTAGGGGGACTGCGGCCGCTGCTCAGCGGTGACCGTTCCTGTAGCAGCAGCAACGGCAGCCACCATGCTTACCAACTTCCAAAGCCACACCACAGGCCTTGTCAAGAGCGATGGGTGGAGTCATCATTCTCTCCTGGACAAGTCGTCATTCCCAAGCCCCACGATGTGGGCCCTGTAGGACACGCCCCTCTATCTGTCCAGAGCTGTCCCCACCTCCTCATCCTGCACCAGAACTCTTCGGAGCCCAGTGCATGAAATGGGCTGCCACGGAAATGAGGGCGGGTTCCTGAGAGGGAGCTGGCCCTGCATCTGAGAGCCAGGAGTCTGCTCAGGCTCCCTGGCAGCCCTGGGCAGCCCCCGAGGCTACAGTCCACTACGTGACCATCAGTGTCTCCTTGCTGTGCAAGCCTGGACCTCGCCCTGGGCTCTGAACGGGCTGTAGATCGAGAATGCAGGCGGGGACGTCTTTGTCTACTGGGGCCGTAGTCAGACCCTACAGTGAGGCAGGAACAGGCGTGAGAGCTGTGGATGAGGACAGTGGGTCCACCACTGACGGGAGGACACAGGTTCGCCCCCTGCAGAGGCACAGCCGCACATGGCTGGGAGGCAGCCACACTCGCTGCCCCGCGCTGTCTTCACCAGTGCAGGGCTTCCATGTTCACAGCCCCAGCCAGTCACCAGGAATGCCCTGGGGGCCGCCTTTCCGCAGTGCACGCCGAGCCCTCTGCCCCGGCTGTGTGGTGAGCTCCATGCCACGCACCGTCCTCCTGAGAGCAGGTAACCTCCCATCCCCTGGAACCACAAACCCCACAAAGCAGCCAGCCTGCAGTGGCCCTCGGATGGGGCGAGAAGTGGTGGCACCCCTGTTCCCGCCACACAGATGCAATGTCTGTGGCTGACACATGTGAGTGCTTAGGAGGTAGGGTGGAACCTCAGGAACTGGGGTGCTACCCTTCGGGGCCACGTATGGAGAAAGTGTCACTGGACAGCAACGGGCCCTCCTAGACTCTGTGTGTGCCACAGTCACCTGTCATTAGCCCTCACTCCTGCAGATTCATGATTGAGGCATTTAAAAAAAAAAAAAAAGAGCTCCCACTCAGTCATTCAACCCCATCCTGCGGCATTTCCACCGCCCTGGGGGTTTGGGATGATCTGGCCTTGTCCCTTGTGCTCTGTGGACCTCCCTTTAGAAGCTCACGGCTCCCTGAACTTGGCTCCATCCTGCCCCACCATACAGAAGCAAGACCCATCCTCTTTCCACTGCAGGCTTTTCTGGGACCAGGATGCTGACTTGCTGCCCTTCACTCCCAGAGCGGTGGGGCTGCCTGGGGTGGGGTGGGTGTTGAGCCTCCTACTCTAGGGACCTGGCACGTGGCCCCAGGAGCACAGGGAAGGTGCATCTGTCTTAAGGATGCCTCCTCATGCCTGGGGGTGAGGCTGAGTATCATTGGCCCTCAGGGTTTGTTGCATGAATGAGTAAATGAACGGGCAAATAAAGGAAGGGGCTGTAATCCATTAACAAGAGTATGTAGACTTTGGTTGATGTAAGATGCCAAATGCTGGAATTCAAGAGTCATCACACCCAGGGGCCCTGCCTCTGAGCTGCTCTTTGGGTCCAACCTGCTGAAGAAAATGGCTTTGGGGAAAGCCAGTCGCAGACCTGAGGGCCCCTGCACTTCAGTGACCCTCTCCCTCCCAGGGCCCTTACATCAGCAAGTGATGCACACAGGCAAATGACAGGGTGTGGCTTCCTGTTTAAATGCAGCCTCCCCCATGCAGAACTGCAGAGCCTGCTGAATTCCGGCTGACCAGGGCAGTCGACAGCGCTCCAGACAATGTCTGTCTCCTTCCTCGTCTTCCTCTCCGTGCTCCCATGGGGTCAGTGTCAGGAAGGCGCAGTGTTCACAGCAGCATTCACAGAGTGAGGGGTGTTTAACTTTGCTGTTTCCTTTCGTCTCCAGGTGTCTTGTCACAGGTGCAGCTGCAGGAGTCAGGTCCAGGACTGGTGAAGCCCTCACAGACCCTCTCTCTCACCTGTGCCATCTCTGGGGACAGTGTCTCTAGCAGCAGTGCTACTTGGAACTGGATCAGGCAGTCACCAGGGAGAGGCCTTGAGTGGCTGGGAAGGACATACTACAGGTCCAAGTGGTATTATGACTATGCAGCATCTTTGCAAAGTCGAATAACCATCAACCCAGACACATCCAAGAACCAGTTCTCCCTGCAGCTGAACTCTGTGACCCTCGAGGACACGGCCGTGTATTACTGTGCAAGAGAAACAGTCAGGGAAAGTCAGTGTGAGCCCAGACACAAACCTCCCTGCAGGGATGCTCAGGACACCAGAGGGGATTTAGCACTACCAGCACAGGATCCGTACCAGGAGCAGGTGCAGAGTTAAGCAAAAATGGAACTTCCTGCAGTGCCTTCATTTGTTTGTTTGTTTGTGTGTTTGTTTTGTGCTCAGCAACAGAGATCATAGAAAACTCTTTTTCATATTTTTGAAATCTGCTCTTAGTCTAATGGAGATTCCCTTATATGTGACTTAATGCTTTTCTCTTGCTTAAGAGAAAAAGCCCTGAAGTGTAGCACCCTAGTTCCTGAGGTTCCACCCTAACTCCTAAGTACTCACATGTGTCACCCACAGACATTGCATCTGTGTGGCGGGAACAGGGGTGCCACCACTTCTCACCCCATCCGAGGGCCACTGCAGGCTGGCTGCTTTGTGGGGTTTGTGGTTCCAGGGCATGGGAAGTTACCTGCTTTCAGGAGGATGGTGGGTGGCATGGAGCACATTCTTTGTCTTCGACTTTTGACAATTTGACTTTCAACAGTGTGCCTCAAAGAGGTTCCATTTTGGGTTCTTTGAGCCTCCTGGATGTGGATGCCCTTCTCTCTCCCAAGACTTGGGAAGTCTTCAGCTATTGTTTCATCAAATGTGTTTTCTACACCATTTCCCTTCTCTTTTGGAATACCCATAATACAAATATTTGTTCACTTAATTGTGTCCCATAAATCCTGGGGATTTTCTTCATTCTTTCTTACTCTTGTTTTTCTTTTTATTCATCTGCCTGAATTATTTCAAAAGTTCTGTCTTCAACTTTAGAAACTCTCTTTTTCTTGGCCTAGTCTAATCTTGAAGGTCTCAGTTGTACTTTTAATTTCATTCATTGAATTCTTCAACTCTAGAATTTCTGTTGGTTCCTTTCTTTTTTCACTCTCCAAACACTGATTCTTTATTTATGGAGCCTAGGATTCTCTTTATGATATGTACCTCTTTGTTAAATTCCTCATTCAAATCATAAATTGTTTTCCCGATTTCATTGAATTTTCTATCCGTACACAATTGTATCTCCCTGAGTTTCTTTAAGATTATCATTTTGAATTCTTTCTCTAACATTCCATATATTTCCTTATGATTGGGGTCTGCTACTGGAGAATTACTGTTGTCTTTTTCAGTTGTCATGTTTCCTTGACTTTTCATGTTTGATGTGTTTCTACGTTGATTTCTACACATATGGTGGACCAGTCATCTCTTACAATTTAATGAAGTAGGTTGTGTAGGAAAAGACTTACCAGTATAGATGGGTCTTAGGGTGTCAGCCTGGTGGTGTGTGTTAGCTTTAGTTCTAGGTTGATGCAGTAGTGTAGTTTCTTCAGCTGCAGTCCGCATTTGCAAGGGTCTCAGTGGCCTAGGCTGAGAGGTTTGTGGCAGTAGTAGTGCAACTTTGCTAGAAGTGAACTCACCAGGCTGTTTCTGAGGTCAGGGGCACATGCATCCACATGGTGGATTGACCAACTTGGTGCCAGGCTCATTGGGGTTGGGGACATGGGGCTGTTTCTCAGGCCCAGGACACACACACAGATCTCTTTGGCTGGCCTGGGGCTGTGGCTTCTGAGGGCAATCCACAGGGGCTGTTTCTCAGGTTCAGGACACAAGTGCACGGCTGCTCAACTGTCCTGGGCATGTGTCTCCTGGGGGCACTCCATGGGCTTTTTCTCAGACCCAGGACACAGCCACATGGCTTCCTCAGCTGGCCTGGATTTGGGTCCACTGGGGGGCTGAGGGGGCACAGGGTTGTTTCTCAGATCTGGGTCATGGGTGCACAGCTGCTTGTTGACCTGTAGAAATGTCTGCCAGGGATGACCCGTGATGCTGTTTCTCAGGCCTAATTGCAAGTGCAACGTGGGCAGGTCAACAGCATATCTGTGGGAATTGGAGCGGGTGCCCCAGGGCTGTTTCTCAGGCCCCAAGTGTGGGCACATATCCACTCTGCCAGCCTGGAGTTAGTGACAGGTGCTCAGTGGTCAGGGGCTTCTCCTGCTCAGGGAAGGGCACTCATCAGCTTGGCCAAATCAGTGGTGGTTCACCCTGGGCATGACTGGCAGGCTCTTCCTCCAGCTGGATGTGCAGCAGCAGGGATTGGGTTTTTTGCCGTGCAGGTCCAAAGTCACTGCCAATCCTCAACCTAGGCTCTGCACTCACTACCAAGGTTGTGGCATTCAGCCCCCCACGTATGGGCATCATGGAGATGGAGCCCCAGTGCTGGAGAGGGGCAGTGGCTACCGGCCTCAGGGCAGGATGCACTCCAGAGGTGGCTCTGGTCTCAAGATGGCGCTGGGTTGCAGCAGCTTAGCTCACATGTGTGAATGGGGGCGGGGAGTACATGCCTTGTGCTCCTGATCTGGGATCATTCCTGACAACTCCCAAACTTAGCTGAGGGCTTGCAAAGACTGGAATTCTCCTGTTGTAAGGGCTGTAGATGTTTGCAGTGGCAGTGGGTGCTGGTGGGAAATCTGCTTACCTTTTCCCTACATGGGAAGTTCCTCCTGTGTCCAGGCCAATCCAATCGGGGGGAAGACAAGGCTGCAAAGGCCAGGTGTCTCCATGCTGAGCATCTGATCACCACAGGTGCCTTCCCCCTCCTCTGCAGCACTCCATCTGATCAGTCAGGATTACCAGCTGATAAAGAATCACTCCTTTCTACACTCTAGTCAAACCTGCGCTGTTTCTTCTTTGCCTTGGTCCTTTCTTGTGCGGCGGGTAGGGGAGAACACCAGGCTTCTCTAGTTATCCAGCTTGCTGATGTCATTCTCCATCCATGCATGGGTTTTTAAGAAGTAGTAAATACTGAGGTTTCAGGAGAGAATACCTCTATAGAAATTCTGCAACCGAAAACCTCCTTAAACGGGCTGATTGTCATTACAATTGGAGGAAAACTGCCAGTGATCTCAAATTTAGAAGCCTAAGACTCTATAAACAAAGATTAACAATATGTTTTCTGTAGGCCAAAATAACAGAGAGCAGGCCTACACCAATCTACTTAAGAGTTAATCTGCTTTTATGTAATAAGTTAGCCTTAGTTAAGATTTTTAGTTTATAGAAGTTTGTGCATTGTATTAGCTAAACAAAGAGTGCAGCTTGTACTTTGTAAAACAATGCTGGGTTGGTGAGAAAGCTTGTAAAGTTCTGATCACAGCCCTGGAACGTTTGGGCATCGAACACAGGAACACCTGGTCCATTGCTCAACCTCCTGCTGCTTGAACCTCAGTCTGCGTCTTGTGGCCTGGAGGAGGGGCCCTGCTCACAGGCTAGTAAAGGGTCTTGCAGGAGGCCTCTGGGCTGGTTGAGATGAGAGTGGCATTCTCTGGTCTCCCACCTGTTCCATAGGTGACTGGGCTCTGGAGATAGTCTCTCTTTTGAGGTACATCACGTGGTCAGAACTTGCTGGCTCTTACCCATTCCCACACTCCTGCAGCTGCGCCTCAATAATTATCTATTGTTTATGCAATACTAGTTTAGTTTTTTAGAATAACCACATACCCCCTACTAAATATAGATGACATAAACTGTTCCATTGTACTGTTCCATTGCATTCACCCTATGATCGACCCACCTCAACTGATATGATCAAACTCTGTGTGTATTGCAATAAATATGTGTGGAGCTGAGAGCTCTGGGTCGTCACAGTCCTCACCTTGTGAAGAACCCCTGGCTCTGTGCTAATGATTTCTATTTCTGTGTCTGTGTCTTTTTTTCCTTAATTCCCTCATCACCCCTGGGGCTTAGAACACCCACAGGTTGTGCTGCGGCTAGTCCGAAACAGTTTTCTAATCACTTTTTCCCAAAATAATACTCTTCCAACATGGAATTTTTTCCAGGGTATATAAGTACATGTGTTCCAATGGTACAATGAATCGTTAGTAATCATAATCAAATACCTTAAATGTCTTATAACATCTTTCACACAAAAGCTGTTGCATGTCTATTAGCTAATAATGTCTCGTCCAGCCCATGCAGTACAAGCAAAGGGATTTCTGACCTTCGGAAGTCTCAATACTAACCGAGGACTTCACACAAATGGGAAACGGTCCCATGGATTTCATGGTGAGGGTGGGGAGCTTTTCCATGGGAAAGTCATTCTATAGAGAAGATTCCATTATCTTAGTGAGATCACGTTGTTTTATTTTGCAGATTCGGATTACCGACTGACAAAGGATTACTCATGTGGGCAGTTTTACTACTTTAGTCTTCTTTTAGGTTCCTGTGTGACATGGTTTGGCTCTGTGTCCCCACCTACAGCCCATCTGGAATTGTAATTCCCATGTGCTGAGGGAGGGTCGAGGTGGGAGTGATTGGATCAGAAGGTGGTTTCTCGCATGCTGTTCTCATGACAGTGAAGGAGTTATCGTGAGATCTGATGGTTTCAAGTAGCAGGTTCCCCTGCACACTCTCTCTCACCTGCTGCCGTGTAAGATGTGCCTTGCTTCCCCTTCACCTTCTGCCATGATTGTAAGTTTCCTGAGGCCTCCCCAGCCGTTTGGGATGGTGAGTCACTCAAGCATCCTTTTTTTATAAATTTCCTGGTATCAAGTAGTGTCTTTACAGCAGTGTGAAAAAAGACTAATACACTATGGCTTCAAATCAGTAATTTAAAATTTGTTAGCTTTGCTATAAAACTTAAGATCCTTTGACATTTATTTGTTAAGTAATATTTTAAATTGGCAGTTTCATTCATGTTTTTATTTATTCT
The DNA here is from genome assembly GCA_963573385.1 of Cacajao melanocephalus. NCBI lineage: Eukaryota > Metazoa > Chordata > Mammalia > Primates > Pitheciidae > Cacajao > Cacajao melanocephalus. The sequence continues at coordinate 15,792 of CAUYLG010000319.1, read as the reverse complement.
TATTTTCAGGGTGTTTAAGGACTTTGCTTTGATTATGGTGGTTTCTTACACTCCACGCTGTTGGTAAGGAGGGACCAGGTTGGGAGGCATTGGATTGGGTGACAGTCAGGAAGGGCAGAGTGATTTGACTAGGGGCCGAGTGTATCACAGCTCATCCGTTTGGAATTTATAAATGACCATGGCAGATTTAAGGAGATTTCTGCCAGATACCTATGCTGCCATGAGATGAGAATCCAGCCATGTGGGGTGTCGGTTCGTTCCGTTCAATGTTGTAAGTGGCACGTGCTATTGGATAATGTAGAGTTGAATGGCTATCATTTTATTTTTATAATTTATAAACTTCCTACAATAAATTTATCACCTTTATACATAGAAACAAATATATATACATTTCCCTCCCCATGTCATTTTGAGCCCCTCTCTCCAAACCATCCTCTGTGACCCCAGTGTCCCTGCATTTGGCTATGATCTGGCAAGACCCTGCTTAGACAAGCACTCACCAGACCACTCTACTCAGCCTCCCCTTCAGCGCCCACCTGGTCCACCTGCTTGAATACATGTTGTGTGGTCACACACGTGAACTGAACACATCTATCCCATGCCCTGCACAGGTGACAGCACTGAACAGCAAGACAGAAATGATGCGTTAACTATCAGGGGTGTCAATTCAAATTCTAGAGTCTTTCTCAAATATTTTTCAATATTCAAGAATTGTTGATTGTGAATTCTATACCCAATGAAACTATCCTTCAAGAATGAGGAGAAAATTGATATGTTCTCAAGTAAACAAAAACTAAAAGAATATTTGCTACCAGATGTATTCTTAAAGACTGGTTAAAGGAAGTTCTTGAAAAGCAAGAAAATTGAATTGATCTTATATCCTGCACATATGCTAAATTTCCTCTCAACTTTAGCAGCACTTTTTAGATTCCATAGGATTTTCCGTACAAATGGTCATGTGGTCTATATATAGAGAGAGATTTTCTTCTTTTCCAATGAGGATAAATTTATTTTTTTCTTTCTCTATTACACAGGGTAGAACCTCTAGTACAATGTTAAACCGAAGTGGTGAAAACAGACATTCTTGCCTTTTTCCTGAGCTTGGAGTTTGGTCTTTTACTATGGTGTCAGATGTTAGCTATAGGGTTTTTATAAATGACCTTTATCACACTGAGGAAGTTTGCTCCTATATGTACTTTTCTGAGAGTTTTTTAATCAGACACTCAGGCTAAAATTTATTAATGCTTTCTGTCTACTGAGATGATTATACATCTTAACATATGAATTAATTATATTAATAACATATGAATTAATTACATTCATTTATTTTTTAATATCAAACCAATTTTGCATTCTTGAGACAAACCCCATTGGGTCATCATGTGTTGTTATTGTTACATATTGTTGGATTCAATTTTCTCAAAATTTGTTAAGAATTGTCACCTCTTTGTTTACAAGGAAGATCAGTCTATAGGGTGTTTTTTCCTATAACTTTACTCAGTTTTGGAATCAGGGTATGCTGGACTCACAGAATTCACTGGGAAGATATTTCCTCCTCTTCATTTTTCTGAAAGAATTTACATAAAATTGGCATGATTTTTTCCTTAAAGGTTTGCAAGATTTCATAGTGAAGCCATTGGCCTAGAGTTTTCTTTGTGGGAAAGTTATTTTTTTTTTTTGCTTGTTTTGTGGTTTGCAGGGTTTTTTTTAAGAGACAGAGTCTCACTCTGTTGCCCAGGCTGGAATACAGTGGTATGATCATAGCTCACAGCAGCCTCAACCTCCTGGGCTCAAGCAATCCTCCTACCTCAGCCTTCTGAGTAGCTGGGACTACAGGCATACACCACCATACCCAACAGTTTTTTATATTGCTTTGTCTTATTTTTGAGGTATTGCTATGTTGTCCAGGCTAGTCTTGAACTCCTGGCCTCAAGTAGTCCTCATGCCTCATCCTCTCATGGTGCTGGGATTACAGGCATGAGCCACTGAACACAGACTGTGGGAAAGCTTTTAACTAAAAGTTTAATTTTCTGTTTCTTTTCCAGTGAGTTTTCCAGTGTCCTTCAATCAATTTATCTATTTTATCTAAGTTGTTCAATTTATTGTCAAAAACTTTTTTAAACAATATACCCCTCTTAGAGGTTGTACATCTGTAGAATCTGTAGCGATGGCACCTCTCAAGTCCCTATTGCTCATCTGTGTCTTCTCTTTTTCTAATCATCATGCCTAAAGCTTAGTTTCATTGATTTTTCGCAAAAAACTGGTTTTGGTTTCATTGATTTTTTTCTACTTTTTTGTGTTACATTTCATTGACTTCTACTCTGATATTTATTATTTCCTTTCTATTGCTTACAGTAAGTTTAATTTGCTATTTTCTTAGTTTCTTAAGGTGGAAGCTGAGTTTATTGACTTGAGACCCTTCTTCTGTCTGGATGTGGACATTTACTGCGAAACATTTCCCTCCCAACACCACGCTGTGAGTTTTTGTTACAGCAGGCTTGGAATTGGCCCAAGAAGTTCTACTTAAACAGCCGTACCTATCAAGTGAGTGACAAATGATGTACCTGCCCTTCCCTCACCCAGTCAAGAAGTGGAATGTACTAATGAGACATGTTGCTGCATAGCTCTGGATTTCAAGGTCTTTTCTGTGTGGTTTTCTCATCAGCATTGTTGTTGATAACTGTAAGACTGACGATTTGCACCTGTCCTCGGTGAGACCCCCGAAAGGCCCTGCAGTTGGGCTGGTTATTTAGCAGAAAATATGCCTACTTGGCCAGCAGGATACAGGAAGGTAGGATTGGCTGCAGGTGAGCTGTTGAAAGTAAGTTCCTATTTTCCTATTTTGTATTTGCATTTTAATAGTGAGACTTTGTGCTTATGTCATTTGTGTGAAGCTGTTTCATTCATAGCACTGTCATTTAAAGAGAAAACCCATTCACAGGGACAATGAACAACCTAGATCCCAAGGTCCTCGTGCCTTGCAAGGCTATATTGTGCAGTGATTGGGAAAACGGGCGTTGGTCCCAAAAGCCTGATCCACACTCTGCCACTGATTAGTCCCATGCTGGTGGCCGAGGACAGAGCCCCTGAAGAGCCAGCGTCTCAAATCATTCACAAAGATGCCACTCTTACCTCACAGGGTGTTGTAAAGATTTAAATAAAGGACCCACACCATGTTCTTTGACAGGTGCTTTACATATACTGAGAGATCATAAGAGTGCATTATTATTATGTATAAAGTAAACTAGAAAGAGTGCAAAGAGAAGAAAACCAGAATAAATATGAACGACCCCGTTTTCCTCAGTAGAAAAACTTCACACTCTGAAGGTACACAAACTAACCTACACATTGAAGGTAAACCAAACAGAATGTTTTAGGTACCAATTCTCAATGTCACAGTGTTATACAAAAAGTAAAATACACAAGACAGCCCAAACGATGGAAACAATGGATGTGGTCAAACTGACGTCAGCTCAACATCCGTCCAGTCCTATGTAGCCATCTTTAAAATGGGTTAGAAATACCTTCAATCGGGTCAGGCGCTGTGGCTCACACCTATAATCCATGCCCTTTGGGAGGCTGAAGCAGGAGGATCACGAGGTCAGGAGTTCGAGACCAGCCTGGCCAATATGTTGAAACCCCATCTCTACTAAAAATACAAAAATTAGCCAGGTGTGGTGACAGGTGCCTGTAGTCCCAGCTACTTGGGAGGCTGAGGGAGAAGAATCTCTTGAACCCAGGAGGCGGAGGCTGCTGTGAGCCAAGATTGCGCCATTGTGCTCCCGCCTGGTAAAAGAGGGAGACTCCATCTCAAAAAAAAAAAAAAAAAGAAAGAAAAGAAATACCTTCAATCATTCACGCAGACACATGCATTGAACAAACTCCTAGGAATGTTCTTACCATGGAAAAGCAATTTGCAGCCTGGGCATGATACGGATGCAGATGTGCATATGCGTTTCCCACTCACACACAACAAGCCCCGCGTCACCCACACGCACGCTGTGTGTGTGAGTGTGTACAAGTGCACAGGCAACAGTGTGCAGAAGTGGGTACTGGGTGCCACTGCGAAGGGAGTCGGCCATCAGCCTTTTACTTCAGAACTGTTCTTACCTTTTCACATCATGAGCTGTTTTCAGCATCATCGGAGCACTGAACACATGTCCTTGGAGTAACAGCGTGTTGGAGGGAGCATTCGGGGACAGATATTATCACGGCTTGAGGGTAAAGTTCACTGTCCTTAATAATGGCCGAGATGGCAGCCAAGAGCTACACTCTGAAGAATGCAGCTTCACCCCAGAAACCCAACAACCAAAACGTGTCCCCTTTGACAGCCTCAGCCTGTGCTGGTTCAGATTAGCAAAATTGTGTATCTATCTACCTATCTATACACACACACACATACACACACACACGTATATATGTGTGTATGTATATATGTGTACATATGTGTGTATATATACATATACACATATGTGTGTACATATATGTACGTGTGTATATACACACATATATACGTATGTACGTGTATAAAAATGTTCATTATGTAGGTGATGTATACACATGTATACACACATATATGTACATATGTGTATATGCACACATACATGTACATATGTATATATACAGATATGTGTACGCACATATATACATGTATATATGTGCACACACATATCTGTATATATATGTGTGTTTATGTATATAATGATGTTGATTTGAAGAGCACATGGGGTGTATGCGTGATAAGGGTCCAAATTTTTACCTTAGAAAGAGAATGCATTTTCTTTTCAATCACCTACATAACGAACATTTTTTTATACAGAACACATATATGTTTTATTAACCTCACACAAATGGGGGCCAGGAAAAGACTAACTAGCCAGATGTTGTATCAGCCAATATTATACTTTCTTTTTTTATGGCCATTTTTTATACTTTAAGTTCTGGGGTACATGTGCAGAGCATGCAGGTTTTTACATAGGTGTACATGTGCCATGGTGGTTTGCTGCATCCATCACCCCGTCATCTACATTAGGTATTTCTCTCAAAGCTATCCCTCCTCTATCTCCCCACCTCCTGCTATCCCTACCCTAGCCCCCACCAAACATTTTTTTAAAACCGAGTGAATTTGGTGTTACAAGAGTACACTGCAGCTTCTTCTGGCTACTTTTCCCCGACTATTCTAATGACGCTGCCACGGTTTTTCCTGTGTGTACCCATTCATGTGAACGTCATCCTGACAGATTTCCTAAATCTGGCTTCCTGTAACCAAGGCCTATGAAAGAAGGAACGTTGCCTGGGAATCCTTTTTGCAGTTTATTTTACCTGCAGGCAAGAGCCCACAGTTCCGTGAGTGTCTATTGCTCTCCCCTCTCTCCTTGTCTGTATTTTTAATTGACAAAAAAACAAGTTTGTAGATTCCTGGGGTGCAATGTGAAGTTACGGTTCTTGTCCATATTGTGGGGAGATTAAATTCTGGGGTGTAATGTGAAGTTACGGTTCCTGTCTATATTGTAGGAGGATTAAATTCTGGGGTGCAAGGTGAAGTTATGATTCCTGTCCGTATTGTGGGGTGTTAAATTCTGGGGTGGAATGTGAAGTTACAAGTCCTGTCTATAATGTGGGGGGGATTCAGTTCCTGGGGTGCAGTGTAAAGTTATGATTACTGTCCATATGGTGGGTGGATTCAGTTCCTGGGGTGCAATGTGAAGTTATGATTACTGTCCATATGGTGGGGGGATTAAAACAGGTAAGTGGCATATCCACCACCTCACACACATCGTTTCTTTGTGGTGAGAACATTTAAAATCTCATCTCATAGCAGTTTTGAAACAGACATTATTATTAACTACAGTTGCCATGTTGTGCAGCAGATGGAAAGCACTGACTGCTCCCATCCAGCAGAAACTACATCCCCTTTGACCAACGTCTGTCCTCTCCCCGTCCACCCCTAACCCCCAGCCCAAGAGAACCGCAAACACGCACCTCGCTGCCGCCACACCAGGTGTCCGGCTTTGATGGAAGGGAGATGAGGGTGGAGGAGACACTTTCACTCTGGAGCACCGGCCACACCCCTCATCCTGAGAGAGTGATGCACCGAGACCAACTGAGCCTCCCCTGCTCTTCCCACAGGGCAGAAACCAGGGCATCACGGTCACCCAACCCTAGTGCAGAAAGGAAGCATCTGCCCAGGACGCCATGGCACCTGACCCTCATCCCTAGGGGAGCACACAGCCCAGGGCACCATGGACACCTGAGCATGTGTAGGGAAGACTCTTGCTAGTGAAGAGGCGGACAAGAAATGGAGAATGCCGTCAGCGCACAGACACCTCACAAACAGCTTAGGATGCTCAGGGCCTCTCACCCCTAGGAATGCTGAGCAGCCCTGATACAGTCCTGCCATATCTCCTGCTGGAGGTGTCAGGCACTCTCACCCCTGCACACTCACTCACAGCCCTGCACACTCACACCCCTGCACACCCACAACCCTGCACACTCACTTCCCTGCACACTCACTCACACCCCTGCACACTCACACCCCTGCACACTCACACACCTGCACACTCACACACCTGCACTCACACTCCTGCACACTCACACCCCTGCACACCCACAACCCTGCACACTCACACCCCTGCACACTCACACCCCTGCACACTCACACCCCTGCACACTCACACCCCTGCACTCACACTCCTGCACAGGCCACTGGCACAGTCACTCCTGCACACTGCAGATCTCTCCGGCTGGCCTTGAACTTGCAGTGCTGGAGTCGTCAGCAGGCTCTTTTCTCCTGAGAGGAGCAGGCTGACTTTTATCCTCCTCCATGTGCTAGAGGCGGCTCCACAGACACTGGCTGCCCTGAATGGAGGCCCCCGAAGACTGAGAGAGCTCAAGAACTCCTGTCATCAGCAGGAACATAATTTGAACCCAAGTTCACCTGGCTCTGGAATTCCTGTCATTTGCTTTGGATCCAAGAGCCCCTGTCTCCTAACAGAAAGCAGGAATCCACCCACGAAATGCCAGGACAGGAGCCTCCCAGGACAGACAGTGGTGCCTGACCCAGCAGCGCCAGCACCAGCACACCCAGCAGGGGTGGCAGGGAGGCCCAAACCCCGCCTGTGGCATGTTGCTTCACACAGCTGCCTTCCTGACACCCTGGCATCCTTGCCTCCTCCGAGAACCCCCAAGCCTGCCCCTCTCAGCACCTCCAGAGACAGCCATGCAGAGAGATTTCCTCAGGCCCTGGACGAGCAAACAGGGAGTTCCAGGTCTCGGGTACCCGGGGCAGGTCTCAGGCAGATGCTGGGAACCAGAAAGAGGGGTCACCGTGAGGCCTCAGTTTACCCACCCACAAGGTGCCAAGTCTGGACTGGATGACCCTCCCATCCCAGTGACCTCTGCCCTTTCCTGAGCATGTCAACTCTGCCCTGGCTTCCTGGTGGACTGGATGAGCCTCTCACCCCAGTGACCTCCACCCTTTCCCAAGCATGTCAGCTCTGCCCTGGCTTCCTGGTGTGAGCACAGTGCCACTTTTTTCTCTCAAAAAATGAGAAAGGAGGAAGGTGCCCCCAGGGCCCCGTGCCCTGAGGATGCCTGTGTGAAGGAGTCTGCGTTGTCACCAGTGTCACTCACAGCATGGGCCGAAGCCACCTGCCTTGACGGAACTTCCTCCATCACCACAGAAGGCTGCGGAGGTCCCTCACAGAGAGCCTGACCTTGCAGGCAGCAGAGGTGCTGGCCGGGAGTGACTGCTCAGACGCCCGGGGCCAGCAGAGAGGACGCATGCACGGAGGAGCATATCCTTGAAGCTGGACACCAGGACACCCTTCCTGAAGCCTCACTCCCCAAGGCTGCAGCTCAGGGGGCTCTCTCTGAGTCCAGGGTCCCACCCCTGGGTGGCAGCAGCCCCAGCTCTGAGGGAGGAGGGCATCCAACAGACCATCCATCTCCTGGGGGCCAGCCCAGCCCCACGGCTCTGCAGGACTCTGCACCCCCACTTCGTGGCCAGGACTTTCCGGGTGTATCCTGAGAACTGAGAACTCCACATCAGGGACAAGACCAGGGCCCGGGACCTGGGGGCTGGGATGAGCATGTCACCGGGATGGGCTGTGGCATCACTCGGGGCTTCATCCCGACAGCCAGGGACCTCGGTGTGGGCCAGTATAGGGAGTAGAGGTGGGGCTGTGCCTGGGCTTGTACATCAGACTTCCCAGCCTCTGTGCTGCTGGGAGGCCATGGCCACTGCCCTGGGCAGCCATGTTCTGGGGGCCACAGGGCCTCAGGGGTGAGGGGGCCAGAGCAAGGCCAAGGCCCTCGGCACACAAGCAGAGTCCTCGGCCCCGTGGCCCAGCACACCCCAAGGAACCAGCAAGGTCTGGGACACTGGCTGCACTTTGGGGCCTCCTCTACCAGTACCTCCGTGCCAGCTGCAAGGAGCACTGCACCCCCTGCCGGCCAGCCACAGTCACCACGTAAGAGCAGAGGGGCCCACCAGCCACAGTCACCACATAAGAGCAGAGGGGCCCACCAGCGTCCTGCACTGGGTCAGGGCCCCGAGCCCCCACATGGGAAGGTATCACGCACCTGTCACCATGCCATCCCGGGACTCCAGGGACTGGGGGCAGAAAAGAGCATCTGAGTAGGTGGACAGGGCAGCAGCCAACTGCAGGTATCTCCGCTTGGGTATTTTCAGCTCCCACGGCCTCCCCAGTCCCTCCTGCAACCCCACCCCACCCCACCTTCAGCCCCCTCCAGGCCCACCCCACTCAGCCCTCAGCCAAACCCCAGCTCAGTCCCATCTCCATCCCAGAACCCCTCAGCCACACTCCAGCCACGCCCTCAGCCACAACCCCTCAGCCACACCCCTCAGCCACACTCCAGCCACCCCTCAGCCACACCCTCAGCCACACCCTCAGCCACACCACCCCCTCAGCCACATCCTCAGCCAGGTCACAGCCCTGCCCTCAGCCCCGCCTCACCCTCAGCCACGCCCCACTCCTGCCCCACGAAGCTGCCCAGAGGCTGCAGATGTGCCCCAAGAGGGCAGGAGGACAGAGAGGTCAGTGTCTCGGGAGAATGAGAAGTGTGGTGGCCAGGCCAGTCAGAGGACCCAAGCAGGGCTGGCCCCTCCCTGTCCACCCAGGGCATGGCTTGTGTGGCTGCAGGCTCAAGGAACCGCCCCAGGGAGCATGGTGTTCAGGCCCAGAAACGGCGCCACGCTGCCCCCAGCCCAAGGGGATAAGCCTGTGATGTCCAGGTCACCAGCAGTCTTGGGGCGGGGGGCGGTCAGGACCGAGCTGCAGAGGACCGGTTTCTGGAAGGCACAGCACCACGGGTGGAGGGACGCGGAGCCAGGTCCTCATCCCTGGAACCAGGGAATGTGCGCCCTCATAGGGAAAGGGGATCTTTGCAGAAGCCATTTAGTTGAAAACCATGGAGAGGGGCTCCTGGATGAAGGGGGTGGGCCCTGACGTCATCACGTGTCCCTATAGGAGGGAGGCAGAGGGAGGCGGACACAGACAGAGCCAGGTGAGGCCGGAGGCAGAGGCAGAGGCCAAGCCAGCAGGCGCCACGCCCTGGCCCTGAAGACGGAGACGGAGGAGGAGCTGAGAGCACAGGGGTGCAGGGGCTGGAGAAGCCAGAAGCCTGTGAGTCACTCAGAGCCATGAGACTGCCTGGGCTTGGTGCAGTGCAGGCCATGCCCACCTCCACTAAGGCAGCCTCAGAGCCCACACCTCCTCTGTCTCTCTCCTATCTCTCTCTGTCTCTCTGTCTCTCTCTCTCTCTGTCTCTCTCCCTCTCTCTCGGCCGGAGGACAGCTCTCCGTCGTCCCCCTAGGTATGACCACCTCCTGCACTTTGCTGGTGGTGAGCACTGACCTCCCCGGGGCGTGAAGGGCACCTGCATCCCCATGTGCTGCCCTGTGGCCCCGGGTGCAGGATGGGCGGCCGGCCCTGGCTGGTGCTGAGCATGTGACCCGGCTGGTGCCCGCAGACTGCCTGCCGTGGGTGACAGGCTGCAGTCCTCCTGGGGTGGCCGGGTCAGTGAGGGACTGCAGAGTCTGGGCCTGGCCAATAGCAGGACTGGGCAGTGAGGGCACTGGGTCACCATCATGGCCCCCAGCAGAAGCCCAGGATGCCCAGATGGCACTGTGGGTCTGCCCTAAAGGAGAGGAGCCTGGGACTGTCTGGGGGTGACTCCCACGAGACAAGTGTGGAGCCCATTGAGAACAGGGTGGGCAGCCCCACCAGGGTCGCCTAGTTCCTCATGCAGAACCAGGGCCCAGGACAGGCACCCACCAGGGCAGGGTCTATGCCAGCATCCCTGTGAGCCTGGCCCAGAGTCACTTCTCCTTCCCCTCATTGGTCCCCACAGGCCCGGAGTGGTTGCCGGCTCCGGGAGGCCCTGTGGCAGGGGTGTGACACCTGGTATACGTCTGCCAAGTGTATCCGATGGGCTCCATACCCCACCTTCACCTGCCACCTGGCCAGAGCCTGAGAGCCTGGGCACTGAAGTGAGGGCAAGGCCTCAGGGGCTACAGGGTAGCTGAGGAGGCAGCTGCGGGGCACCAGGCCCCCTGTGCTCAGGAGGGAGAAGGATTCAGCCTAACCCACACCGCAGGCCCACCGGCCAGTGCAGGCCCACAGAGCTCCAGGAGCAGCCCTGGCCTCCCAGGGAGATGCTGTGTGCACAGCGGCACTGGCCTGAGTTATAAACCCAGGGGCAGCCCGGGAAGGGCCCGGGCCCAGGCCAGCAATGGGTTGTAGGAAGCCAGAGGCCCAGGCCACAGCGTGAGGGGAGCCTGTGCAGCCAGGGCCAGGGGGCAATGGGAGGCAGGCAGGGCCAGGGGCAACAGGAGGCAGGCAGGGCTGGGCGTGGCCCTGCTGCAGCCGTCCACCAGCAACCGGAGCTTCCTCCCTCCGCGGGGTCCAAGGGCCTCCTGTGAGCGTGTGCATGGGCTCACATGTGTGTGCGTGCCTGGGCTGTGTCTGCACACACATGTCTGCACATGTGTGTGTATCTGGCCTAGCATCGAGTTTCTGAGGCATTTTACAAGGTTTTGGGTATTTTTGTTTCTCAGACCACAGAGGCTGCCCCTCCCACCAAAGCCCAGGCAGAGGAGGCAAACTTGTGCCCCTGGGGTACAGGCATCAGCAGTGTCTGTGGGTCACTGTTCCCTGTGGTCACCTGGCTCTGCCCATCGTTCTATTTATCCACAATTCCTTAAAGTCCTCAACGTGCATTAAAGGCACAAAGGCGAAAGTGCCCGGTAACGTCTGACTCCACCGTGGATCCTAGGAGCAAGCTGGGGGAGCCGGGGAGCAGGGCCTGGGACAGGCAGAGCTTTGGAGGAGGCGTGTCCCAGTATGGGCTTCTGACTTTGCCCTCCTGGGACAAACTCGAACCGCTCTTGCAATATGGGAGGGGCTTTGCTGGCCCCGGCCCCGACCGCAGCACTTGGAAACTCAGGAGCGGTCACCTCCCGCGTTGTCACAGCCGTCTGTTCTGTGGAGGTGACTCTGTCACCTCCACGGGCCCGACTGTGGCTGCTGCCTGGGTCCAAGCTGAGCCCGGCTGCCCAGGCCCCGAAGGAAAGCCCAGGCCAGGCGCCCAGTTCAGAGGCTATGGCATAAGCCAGGGAGAGCCAGAGCAAGCAGCCAACGCTGCCCAGGAGAAGAGCAGCTAGCGAGGTAGAACATGAGCTGCCATCTGCTCAAGAGGGTCTGCTGGTCCTCCTGGGGCTCTGGACGTGACCTGGAGGAGTGAAGGGAGAAGTCACATGCTGGTCCCCTCCCAGGGGGGTAGCCAGACGCCAGCACCATTCCCACAGTCACACCACGGGTCACAGACGGCAGGACATAGAGTGTCTTCTCTTCATCAAGGTGCTGTCCAGACCTATAGCCCAGGACAGACCTGGAAGACTCATTGTCCACACCCGGGGCAGGAGCACAGCCATGAGCCCCCGCTGCTGCCTGTGCATGGAAAGCCAGCCCAAGCCCTGCTCCATCCCTACCCAAAGTCGCTGTCCTTTCCCTTCTCCCAGGGTGAGCTCTAGCCACATGCCTACCCTGCCGTCTGAGGATGACAACATTCATTCCCTTGGAACCCTGGCTCTGCCACCAACTGGCTGGCAGTCCGGGGCAGACTCTGTCACCTCTCTATGCTTCCTCTCCATCTGCACAGGGGGGTGATGATGATGGTGATGATGGTGGTGATGGCTTCCTCTTGCATCTGAGGCAAGGATTAAATGGGATGATACACATCAGGCACTGGGTCTGCTGCCGGTCCTTCCTGAGCACTCAGTCTGTGAGCTGTCCTTGTGAAATGGTGTCACCACATTTCCCCATGCAGAACATCCTTTGTCTGCCATACTTAAAATATCTGCCCCAATACTAACAGCTCCTCATGGAAGATGTGCACAAACCCACCCACCCTCATACTCCCAAAGGATCGAGCCAGAGTCCAGCCGGGAACTTTATAGCAACATCCCTTTCCCTCTCCAAGCACCAGGGAGCAAAGCAAAGCACTACATCTTCCATCTGGAGGTAATGCCGCCCTCTTGTCCCATCTTCACTGCCATCCCCAAGAAAGAGGCAGTGCTTCCCCGGCAGGGTTCCACGGGAGCACCTCTGTCCACACGAGGCTTGGTGTCCTTGCAGACGCTCCCCTGCCACGCTGTGGCTCTTCATTCACCCTGACCTCCTGCTCCCCGTGGCAGGCACAGATTCTGAGTGATCTGAATACATTGCTTTGTTTAATGAGAGTGCAGCTCCTGCGCTGGGGAGGACACAGCAGATACAGAAGGCAACTGTTGAGCACAAAATAGTGACAGCAGAGATGATGGCAAGCTGGCATTTTTCTTTTCTAGCAATAAAACTTAAAATGACTCAAGAAGAAATGGAAATCATAATTGGAACAATAATCCTCAAGAAAGCATTAGGATTATTAAATAATTGCCCTCACAGATGACTTCAGGCCCAGATGGCTTAATGGGTGAGGTTTAGACTTCCACAAAACGAATCAATTCCCATAAGAACTGCTCCAGGATTCAGAGGAACATGGAAAAGTTCATTAAAGGGATCACACTCCACAGCCCCCAGTGTAAAACATGGGCTAATTTGCATTTCAGCAAAGAGTCAAATATTATAAACAACACCCTAGAAAGCCAAATTCCATTCCGTCTCATTGAACAAGGACTTACACCAGGGATTAAGAGCTATTTATAACTCATCCCACCACTCAGGCCAGTGATGACCCATGATCATCTCAACAGAAATGGAAAGACTCACTTAAGAGTCTCAATTCCTTCGAGACATTTAAGAGCCCAGCCTGAGCCCAGCCCAAGCTCGGCCCAAGCCCAGCCCCAGGAGGATACCCAGACCTGGACAGAGAACACTGATATCACACCAGCCCTCCAGAGGGAAGCAGAGACTCCATCAAGTTCTGGAAACGCAGACCCAGACAGCTGCCCAAAGTTAGGCAGGCTTCACTGCAAACCCAGTCACGAAGCTAGGTAACACTTTTACAGATTCCTTACATTTAAAAACCGTCAAAACCTAGGAGTAAATAATAAACTTAGATAATGTTAATCTAATATGTAAAGGTCTTATACCATTGTTATGCAAACAACATACATAAGCTAGTAAGAAAAGAGTAAATCCCTTAAGAATAGCCAAAGAATATAACACAATTTCCAAAAGAAAACCAGTGGATAGCACACATAAGGAAAAAGCTTTGTGAACAGACATTCTTCAGAGCATTATTTATAATTATAAAATAGCTGAAAGCAAGCTAGCGCCTGAAGAAATTATGGTGATACATTCGTGGGCCGATTCTGCAAACATTCCTAATGACACTTACCGAGTATCTGTGATAACGTGGCAGCATTCACGGGTGACCTCATTTGGTAACAGGGTACAAAGCTCAACACACATTGTGAAATGACTGGGGTGTAAATACAAACACCAAACTGTGAAAAGGAGTCCATGAATTAATCAATGCTTACTTTCAGTTTTGGGTTAATTTTTAGACTATGCTATAACCATATGCTCCTGTTATAACAGAACGGAGGGGTTTTATGAGAGACGGTATAGGTGTGTCCTGGGCCTCCCCTGGCCTGCTGGGCCCTACAGATGCCTTCCTGGGCATTGCTGTTGGGATTTCCCTCAGAGGGAGTCCTGTTTTCACCTTACCACTGAGGTCTGGAGCAGGGGATCCTTAGATATGGGTAGGGGTTATCTCACCTTAGGACTGCAGGGGATCCTTAGATATGGGTAGGAGTCGTCTCACCTTGGGTCTGAACAGGTTGTTTTAGTCTGTTTTGTGCTGTTGTAACAGAATACCTAAGTCTGGATAATTTATACTAAACAGAAATTTATTTCTTACAGTTCTGGAGGCTGGGAAGTCCAAGTGCAAAGTGCCAGAGCAAGTCCAGCAGCAAGTCCAGCAGCATCTGGAGAGGACCTCCTTACTGGGTCATCTCGTGGCGGAGGGCAAGAAAGAGCAAGAGGGGCGAACTCACCCTTTTATAACAGCACCAATCCCATTCACCAGGTGGGGCCCCATGACCTAATCACCTCTTCATACTGTGACAATGGCAATGAAATTTCAGCCTGAGCTTTCAAGGAGAGAAGCATTCAAACCACAGCAAGGGTGCTCCTACCTCCCGTTTCAGGGCATCTGCAGAGAGGGCTGCAACTGCACGCCCTTCCTCTGTCCGTTCCCAATGTCTGTGCATTTGCTGTGACCCAGGAGGTCTGGGGTAGGGAGTGCTCCTGCCCTAGGTCTGAGGCCCTGTCTGAAGAGGGGCAGGGGAAGAAGTCACCTGGTGGTCTGGGCCAGGATAGCCACAGGGCACCTCATTCATCCTCAAGGAGGCTGAGGGCTGGGTCTCCGAGTCCAGGGAACTCCCCACAACGTAGGAACCCTGCCCAGCCCCACACAGCCTCTGCTGGGGGACCCTGCCCTGGTGCAGAGCCGGGGGGCAGGTCCTGAGCTCAACCAGAGTCTGCCTCCCTGTCATTTAGGAACCAAATCTAGTGGCAGGATGCTGGAACCCAGCCACCATCTGACCTCACAGGGCCAAGGCTGGGGCCCCAGGGTCCCCTCAAAGCCCCACAGGACTGCAGCCCCAGGCAGTGCAGGAGAGGCCAAGGCCTGGGCTCCCTCCAGAGCCCCAAGCACCAAGCATCAGAAACGGTAGGGCCCTGGAAGACTGGCCTCAGCGGTTGGCACCATGGCCCCAGGAGCTGCCCTGGACACCATGGAGAGAGGCCTGGAGGGGAAGCGCCAGGCACTGCCTGCCCTTCTGTCCCCATCTGAGGCAGCTGCCAAGCCCAGAGAGGAGCTCTGATGTCCCCCAGCCCTGCAGCCCAGGGACTCCTGCACTGCGCCCCCGAGGGCACCCTGGCCAGTCTGTGCAGAGAACTCACCACCCTATACTCAGAGACAGTGGGGGGCCTCGTTCCCTGTCCTCAGAGCATGACCCGCTGCTGCAGGGATGGCCTTCCCGAGGCCCCCCAGTGCTCTATCGTGAGGGCTCCCTCCACCTCCCGGCACCAAGAGACAGCCAGACCCCAGCAAGGCTTCCTGTGGCTTCAGGCCGCACTCCTAAGCCGATCCCGGCCAACACCTGCCCGAGAAAGCTCCTCGCACCAGAGCCGGCCGTCTGCTCCATCCCCGACCTCCCTTTCTCAGGGCGTCTGGTGAAAGGGCTGCAGCCAGACGTTCTTCTGTCCATTCCTGATGTCTGCGCGTCTCCTGCAGCCTGGAGGGTCTTCCTCGGGACCTGAG